>CAJNIZ010030757.1:1438-31973 GCA_905231905.1 Symbiodinium pilosum
AACCCTAACCCCTAAACCCCGAACCAAAAGTTGTACGGATGTTTAGCTGAGATGCGCTTGTGGGATTCTCAGCCATGGACTGGGCTGTCCGAGGGCTCGGCAAAACCTGGGGTTTGAAAGGACTTTCCGTGTAAAGAGTTTAGGGTTTAGGGTTTAGGGTTTAGGGATCAAGGTTTAGGGTTTAGTGTTTGGAAGCCAGAGGCCCCCCCATTGTTTACTGGTGGCTAGCAGGGAATAAGGAAATATATTCTACTTATTTAATTCGAACATAATATATTCCTTTATTCCCTACTAACCCCCCAGAAGGTTAGGTGAAGGCCCTAGCAGTCTTGAAACAAAAGGAACAAGCAGACAGATGGTCTCAACCCCAAAGAGAGATTGCACTTCAAGGGTATGTGGGTGGTTGTCCAAGTTATGGTCCCTTGTTGGATCCCTACTATAATACGGCACCTAAAATTTAGGGTACCTAAAAAGGGACCATCATTTTGACAACCACCCATGTACACCTCAACTTTGGAGTCCCAAAGGCTGCATGACGCACACGTAACGGTGATGCTTGGATTCATGTCACCAGGTTTCACTTCTGCTTTGATTTTCAAAGTTGATGAGAAGAACAGCCTTGCAAACGGTTTCCATTTTCTTTTCCATTATCCGAATATTTTACCCCTAGGAAGCCCTGTACTATAGTAGTTCTATAGTGTAACGTGGCACTGCCAGACGTGGGTTGTTGATCCTTTCTGCAGGAACGCAGCAACTCTGCACCTTTGTGAAGCTCTTCCGAGCCAGGCCTCTTACTTTATACAGGGGTTATATAAGGGTTACATAGGTGGTATATAGGGGTTATATACGGAATAATGGAAAGGAAATGGAAACTACTATAATGGGATGGGAGAAAGTACTATACATTGTTTGGGGTTCAGGGTTCATGGTTCAGGGTTGAGTCTAGTGGTTCTTTTTTCTGTGGGGGTGATTGCGGAATACATGGCCTGCGTCTTACGTGAAGGCTTTATGTTGAGGGGAGTGGAAATGGTCAGTAGCAGGACACCTTCTCTTGACACTAAACCCTGAATCCTAGATAGACTTCGCGCGTTGCAGAAGGCAAGAAACCTCGCCGCAGGTGTGAGTGGTCTCCAGGGCTTTCATTCTAGCTTGTTCTTGTGGCATAAGTGAATCTCCCTGTAATCCCGACAGTGCTTCCTTCACCTATATGATCTGATGATCGCTTGATCCTGCGCTAGCTCCTGCAAGAACCAAAGAATCAGGGATGCCGATGGGGCAACGACCACGACGTGGTCTTTGGAGTCAGAAGCCCAAGCCTTCGTGGACTGGGTGATCGTTGAAGGCGGGTTCTGGACTTGTTGTTCGAGCGCTTGTCTTGCATCACCAATTTGTTAATTGGCTTTTGCGGAGCTTCCCCGCTTCGGAATTCCTACATGACAGCGGGTCATCAACGAGAACTGCTTTCGCAGAGCTTGAACTGTATAGGATTGTTGCATGCTCTTGCTGAAGCTTGTTCAAGATATACAGGCTTACGCCCTACATCAGGTTTTGCCACTGTGGAATCCTAGATTCGCAGCTTGGAAGGTGGCATCTTGCCGAAGGCGTGTCAAGTCCTGGCTGAAAGACCCGACATCGTCCAGGATCCGGCAAGTGGCACAAGCATTGTTGCGTGTTTGGGAGATCTGGAATTGCTCCTTTGAAAGCTCAAGCCTGCCAGGAAAAGGCCTATCGGCAGGCTTTGTCGCGCTGCCAAGTCAGCTGTGAGCCAGTGCCCTTTGAAGAGTGCCTTGATTGCACTGTGCCGGTCCAGTGCTGTAAGTACGTACAGGTGCCCTGCTGTTTAGGACTGTGAGTGGCGGCGGATTTCTGTTCCCACTTCACTCTTTGCATCCATTGGCAGAAGTTGCGAGGATTCAGAGCATCGTGAGCTGCTGGGCGTGATGATAAGCTGGTGTTTTGACGTTTGCTGGCAGTCTTTTCAGACCCTGATGCCTCAGCTAGCTTGGTGTTGACCATGGGCCCCCCTGCAAGTGGAGGTTGTAGCATCCTTCCAAGCAGAACGTTGATTGCAAGGGCTCCTAATCGTGGCACGTTGCCAGATGACGCTGGGCTCTCCGCGTGCGTGCATTCTCTGGGCGGCCTGGGGGAGACCATCTTCTGGGCGCAACTAACATGGGTATGAGATAGACCACCTGTAAAAAAGCAACCATGAGGCGTTTTAGTTGAGTCAAAATCCAGGCACCGGAAACTGTCAGGTGACTATGCTCGAAGAATTTCATGGTTTTTTTTTGCAAATAGATTTCGGTTTACTTGTATCGACACCAGGTCATAGCGCCGCTCCAAAAGTCCTTGAGGCATAAGCAGGCTCTGAAGCTGGGTGTGCGTCCACAAGGGTGTGTTGTGAGTGAGCGTCGGATAGAGGTCATGCAGTTTCCGTTGATGTGTGCAGTTGCGTTGGCTGATTTCAGTGGCTCTGCATGTGGAGTGCGCGCTGATGGTTTCAGGCAGTCGCAGAGGTGCCAGATGCATTTGCGTGATCCTGTTGCTCCGCTAGGCCCTCAAATCTGAACTCGAGACCCTCATCCCTCCCGCCCGAGACTGAAATCCTCAAACTTAAATCCGGTCAGAATTCAGTGCCCAGTGCCCAAACAAGGAAACTTTCTGCCCGGATGCGTACAGGAGAAACCATTATCGACTGGCAGTGTCGGCCAGGTGGCTGGGTGGTTCTTCTCAGAATCCAAAGAAGACCGAGGGTTCAAAGTTCAGAGTGCGGTTTGACCCCATGTAATGTTAATTTGGCACCCCAGTTTTGAGAGCCATTAACCTGTTTCCTGCTGTGTCAATGTGATGAGTGGCAAGTGCAACAGTGGGGTTTATCAAACTTGGCAGCCTTCTTTACGCAACGGCTCCTCGCAGGGATTGGATTGTACGTTTTTGAGAGGCACCAAGATCAGGAGATAGAATTGACTGGGAGGCGTGTTAATGAAGTTGCTTTGCCCGGATTGTCCTTACACCAGGGGTTCCGACATCACCTCGGTTTTCTTGCAGAGTCAATTCGTCTCTTTTTGTTTCTTGGGCTTCTCGTCGCCCAGGTGCACTTCTGCGGTGACGGACACGTTGTGAAGGTGAGCCGCAACTTTGCTGATTCTTTTCCAAATCATGTTGTTTTGGCTTTCTTGGACCTCCGAGCCGTGGCAGTCAGTTTGTACCTCATGGAGCATTCGTGCCGAAGGTGTCTCTGGCGAAAAAGAAGCGTGAGATGCAGCGGCAGTTCTCCTGGCTCAAGGTGCGCGTGGGTGTTGCTTACAACCTCACAAGGTGACAACAACACATGTCGGGGTTCGCTTGCATTTCTCAATATGTCATGATTAGACCTTCAAAACTTGAGAGATCCTCATCAAGAAATTTGGCAGGCATTGGTAAAGCTACCCGGCTTGGATAAGTCGATTCTGGCAGACATCCAGTACGTGGCGGGGCCGATAAAGGACTGCGCGGAGTTCTTCAACCACATGCCGGGAGACATCCATGTCAGAATGGGTCCTTAGGCAGCTGTGTCACCAGACAATTTAGATGACGTATAGCCGGCTTCACAAAGCTGATTAGATCATCCTCTGCACTCGGCTTTACATGGTAGTTTCCCAGCATGAGAGGACCCCACTATCGACGCCAAAATGTTTTAATCCTCATTATAGGGACCACCATAATAAAATAGCCCCCGTATTCCTTTCAGGCATGGTGACAAAAATGAGCAAATCGATGGTGACCATAAGATGAGCTACAAGTTCAATATTCAAGCTGTGGTTCTAGACCCCCTTCGTGGGTAGTTGCCCAGATATTATATAACTATAATCTAAATTCCTCAAAGGTTGTTATATAGGGGATGATATAGGGGACTATTTTACTACTACTACTACTACTACTACTACTAGTACTACTACTACTACTACTACTATTACTACTACTACTACTACGACGACTACTAGTACTACTACTACTACTACTACTATACCCCCCATATAATCCCAGTTTCCATCTCATTTTCAATTTGATTCTACATTATTGGGGGATAATATTCGACTATAATGTGCCTTAGGAGGATGGGATCCTTGTCATGGGGACCCCAAACTCAACATGTTTGAGAAGCGCTCATATTTGTAGGCGGCCCGGCATCTGAGAAACACGCAAACAACCCTTCTGTGCCCAAAAGTTGATATGGCAAAATCTGGGTTTCAGGTGCGGGGCTCCTATAAGTAAAGAATGAGCTGCTCCTTTGTTCACTTGAGATGAATACCATGATGTCATGCCCAGATGGCATTTCTTGAAACTCACTTAGATGGCTGCATCCATAATTTCAGTACTACTAGTACGACCTGCAATATTAACAGTATTAATAGTACTTATAGTATTAATAGTACTAATGCTATTAATAGAATTAATAGTACTAATGGTAATACCAGTATTAACGATATTAACGGAGGATCATATACTGGCTGAGTTCGACCTCCGTGGCGAGCAGAAGCGCCTTCGCCTGGCTGTTGCTGCAATTACCCGTGCACGAGCAGTGCTGGGGGAGGATGGCAACCTGGTAGTTTCCCAAAATAAGGGGACCCCAATGTAGACCCCAAAATACTATAATCCTTCCAGAAGGTACCCATAATTTTGGGAATCCCCCAACCTGCTGTCAGGATTGTGTGAAGATTTATGTAGCGAGTGTTCGGAGGTTATGTTGGGAGAGTGGATGGAGTGTATATAGGGATTCCTCAAATGTGCGTATGGCCGTGGTGTGTGGTGCCGTTTAGTATTGGATAAGACGGGATTGTTTTGAAGCACTCAAAACTTCTTGCGCCTGTTTGTGGTACAGAAAGGATGACCATGTTACAGAGCATGCACAAGGATGCAGTTTTGCACAAGCCGCATCCTGTTCTTAAGTGCAGACCGCACTATCGTCTTCATAGCGTCATCTGTGGCCAGGAGCTTGTCGACTTTGAGATCCGCGTGCCTGCAGTCTTGCCCGAGAGCACCCAGCATGCGGGATGTTGTGAAAGATACAGTAGCACGAGGAACTAAGTGGTAGTTTCCAAAACAAGGGGACCCCAATATAGACCCCAAAGTATGATAAGCCTTATCATATAGGGGCTCCCAAAAAGGTAGCCCTAATTTTTTTCAGGACATTCCGAGTGGGGCTGTATGGTGCAGGTCCTTATCATGACGCGAGAGTCTGGCACGTTGTTCAAGGATATGCTGAGCCAGGACGCTGCGACAAGTAATCTGCATACAAGTGGCCATATTTGTGCCAAGATATTGGGACCTAAAGGGGATTTTGCCCAGGCCATACTTTTTTTAGGGGTCTTTGGACTGTTCCAGTCTGTGTACACACTCAGTCCCAAGGGGGGCTATACTCAATTTCTTGCTATCTCGGGCCAGGCACCTTTGAGAATTTTTACCCAAACAGGATTCGCCATTGCCTCGGGCCACCAAGCATACGTGGCTCCACAGAGTGCTGCTGCGTGGCCTGATTTGAGAAACAGCACTTGCAAGTATGGTGACACTGACTGCATCCAGTACTTTTGATGCTGGATGTTCCCCTGGCAAATTGTAGTTTCACAAAACAAGGGACCCCGATATAGACAACAAAAACTATAGTCCTTATTATAGGGACCCCAAAATGGTGCCTGGAATTTTGGGAAACGCCCGAATAGCTTCTAGGAGTTGCTGTAGTTGTTGTAAGATAATCATCAGAAGCTGCAGTGATGGTAACGCAGCTGCCCCAGAAGGTCTTTACCTTATTGGATGTTAGTAGGGCATACGGGAATACATCACACAGGGATCATATTCCTTTATTCCTTACTAAGAACCAGTAAGTTTCCTGAATATTGCGGGTTCCACAGAGGCAAGCCTCGGAGACTTCTTCCCCATTGATTCTTGAGGCTTGGGTTTAGTGCACTTCCTAAGACCCACCTAGACCCTCCAATGTAGTACCTTTTTGATAGTCCTGATAAGAGCCCTAGCCAAAAATCCATACCAAACCCAAAAAGGAACTACATTGGAGTGCCTAGGTAAAGCCTGAAAAACCCAGGCAACTCTGGGGCGCCCAGACCTTGGGTCTTGGATGGTTTCATAGTGCCGCCTGGTGCTTTTTTTTGATTTTATGGGTCTCCATCCGAGCCAGTTAATGGAGGTTCACGGGCAGTATGCTGCAAGTGTGTGATAAATTCCGCGCAGCCTCGCTGTTGATCACTTGAGAGCTGGACATGGGAAACTGATTGTGGAAGCATGTTTTGCAGATCTTCATGGGCATGCTTGCAGTAAGTGGCATCATGGGGACCCAGTTGAGTTGTGCTTGTATACCCCAAAGCCAAGGATCCGCATCCCGGCAATCTGATGATCTCCGAGGAGCTGCAATATAAATCCTGCGCGCCTGAGTTTTCATCACTTCCAACATTATCAGACGCCCACCCGCTAACCTTAAGATATGTCCCCAAATAGTCTCTTGCGAGGAATGTTTTTGGTATTGTGGGCTTCCTGGGAGGGGACGATGATGAGTCTGAATAAAGGACTCCAAAGATCAATCGCGACTATCCCTCCTACATGGGCCGTAATCAAAACTGCTTAAAAGGGGGGTCTATAGGGGATTATATAAGGAATATTTTCGGGTGATTAATGGGGATACTAGGAGTTTAGACTATAGCTCACATGAAGCATGACATGGCATGTCGGGAAGTCGGCGTTCTCAAGAATCCTGGGAGATCCTCCGCATGCAGCAGGCTTGACAAGGAGGTTAGCAGTGGTGAGTCGGTACCAACATAGAAGTTTCCCTAAATCAGGGGGGCCCTTTCTGGTGTCCCAGTTGTAAGGACTATAATATTTTGTGGTCTATATTGGGGTCCCCGCATTTAGGGAAATTACCATACGAGGCATTGAACTGCCATCGACCAGACAGCATATATTCTCGGGCCGCCAGAACCCGCAAAACAGCCGCATTTAACAACAATTTGAACCCTGAAGCCCAGCATCCAAAAGAAGTACACCCCAACTTTGCGCACGTCTTGAAATCATGGAGCACAGGACAACGCCCTGGTTTTGCTGGACTGGGGCTCGGTCACTGTGCTGAGCAGCCAACAGCTGGAGGAGGGATTCCGCCCACTCTTAAGGGCCTCAGACCCATAGGAGCTACAGTCTAAACTCCATAAAGGGGGTTATATGGGATTATATAGGGGAGTATTATAGGGGTCATTAAGGGGGATACTAGGAGTTGAGGCCTCAGACCCATAGGTTTCACACATTCAAGTACACTGACGCGCTCTTCCAGCCCATCCGTTGTAGGAAGCCAATTTCGAATCCCTGAAAACTTCAGTTTCCATTTGATTTTCCGTTCTCGTTTCCATGTGATTCTCCATCATAGGGGTCATAATCTACCTAAACCCTACATCATCCGTATACAAACCCAAATAGCTTCGCCAGGACCTCCGTGAGCTCTTCCGCGCTTTGGGGCAACGCCCAGTCCAGGCCCGTCAGCGTTGCCATCAGTAGAAGAGTGGCAACAATGCGAAGTAAAGTAAAATAGAAACCATGTTACGCGGGGATAGACAGGGTTCAGGGTTCAGGGAAACAGCAACTAGGATTATAGTGGTTCATAGGGCATGCTGTACTAAGGTTTCTTAATCATAGTTACAAATACACTGGCTTGTTTCCCGTGTATAGTGTTGTTTCGGGCACCCTCGACAACTTCAGGGTTGAAACTTGCTGAGCAGCCTCCCAAGTCTCTAGATTTCCATTTTCTTCCACATGTCTTGCGCGGGCTTCTTTGTTAGTATCCAGGCCGTGATGACCAGGACCTGGATACAGCAACACCGCAAGCACAAAATGCCTTACTCGTTTTTGACAGGTGAGTGCTGCCACGTCTTCCTTGCGTCGTCTGCAGTTGAGGACCAAGAAGGCTTGAGTAGTGTTTGCGTGCAACACATTATACAGGAGTATGAAGGAGAAAGCTACTTGTTGTAGTGAACATCCGAGGCACCATGTCCACGTCAGCTATTCCCAGATAATCCCTATATAGCCCCAATATATACCCTATATAACCCATAATAGTAGTTTAATTTCTCCGAAATGCTCCGAACACAGGATACGGATGCTGGCTTAATGCAGCTCGCGGTGACCACCCTGGCCATGGAAGTTGTTGCTTTCCCCGAGGCCCGGAGAGCTTTCGACGGGGAAGCGAGGGAGTTCTAACAGTTTCTAACATGCAGCAAGAGAACTATTTTCTAGATTTTGCAGAAACTGGATCATGGATCCAGGCTCATGGGGACAGTAGTGCAAGCGACTGCTTAGGTGCAAGAAGCGCTGGGAGAGGAGGAGGACTTTGCAGCAGTTTAGCAGTGCAGCAGTGTCCTGGTTCCTCATGGGTGCGGCTGCATCCTGCTGAATTATGGTAATCACGCCAAGGACTTTCAAGGGAAATGATGAATGTTTTTACTGTAAGGGCCTATTGATTTAGATGAGGTGCTTATGGCATTGTTACATTCTGGTTCTACTTAGGATTATACGGGGATGATGATAACCCACATGCGATCCCTCTAGAGTGTGTGACGGCAGCTATGCCATGCCCTTCTGCTTCCGAGGACCCGCCGAAACGCATCCCCCAGGAACTCGCGCAGCTCATCCGATGCTTGGCCGCACCTCGAGCACACTGTAATCACTGTTTTCGCAGTCCTGTGGTCTTTGTCTTGTCCATTTGTAGTCTTGAGAGCATTAAGTCTAGTAACTTAAGTCTAATTGTTGCGATTGGGATGGGTAGCATACATACCAGTCTTGTCGTTCCAGCATCCATATTATCTTTCGTGTCCGTACAGTGAGCAGAGTTGCAATGCTAAGCCCTGAAGTTTTTGCTTATCTTATCCCCACAGTTGAGGAATTAGGGTTTATGGCCCCCTGGACGCTAAACACCTAATCCCCTGAATCCTAGAACCAAGCACATGGGCACCGTAGCCAGGTGTGGTGGCTACATTGGAAGGCCAGCATCGGCGCAGTAGTAAAGAATCACTTCTCCTTAGTATTGAGCCCCTCCCAAATGAACCATAGTCTAAACTCCTTAAAAGGGTTATATACGGGATTACATAGGGGAGTATTCTGGGGCTTAGAAAGGGGGATGCTACGAGTTCAGACTACAGCCCAGATGATGATTGATCTCCGCATTCTGACATACTGGTGTTATATTGGGAATCTTCCTTGCATTTAGGGACAGGTTCTTCAGATTCTTCAGTTTCATTTCTTCGTTCTAAATCTGCAGCACTGCGCCCTAGAGTTTGTCCTGCGTGCTATCCCATGGCCACTCTCCCTGAAGTGAAATATCACCCACATGGAATCCAGCCGGACGTTTCGGGGACCTTAATGTGAGGTGAAAACTGATACCTGCCAAATGTAATATAGGGCCCTAAATAATGACCAAGATTATGGTCATATTCCTTGTATAATTATAGTATATGGTACCTCAAATGGACCTCAACATAATATTGGTAATCATTTAGGCTCCTATATTAACCCAGTAAACTACCCTATAATCCAAGGTTTCCATTTCATTTTCTTCTTTTCTATTTTTCTCCATTATACGGAAATTATTTAGGCCCTTATATTGTAGACTTGAAAGCTGATCTTCGGGCCAAGCTTGCGCAAGCTTGGTGTACAGTACATCCACTACTGCTAAACTAGCCCTGGGGAAGCCATGCCAGGTGGAAATCACCTGAAAGAACACGTGGGCTATAGTCTAAACTCCTGAAAGGCTGGTTATACCGGGGGTTACTGTATATAGGGGAGTACTATAGGGGTTATTAGGGGGGATACTAGTTAGTTTACTATAGCTCACATGTAGAAGTATGTCATCTCCTTGTACAATTCTTGGTTAGAGAGTCATAGTGGTACCCAGCCTACCTGTTTTCTTTTCAATGCAACTGCTCGTCCATGAGATACGCAGGATGCATTGGCACATCCCGATGGCTTTGGCTATTCCGACCTTACACGGCTTAAAGCATAAGGAGACTCCTTGAGAGGTCTTGTCGAGTGGACCATCTGGAACATTCGTGCAGTACCCCCTTAGCGTTAGGTAACCCCCATTGGGCTCCGCAAGCAGACCTATGCTCTTCCATGTCAGTTGGAATTGAGAGAGTTCAGAGTGTTATAAAGCTCTAAGCCCCGAGGCAATTTCATGCGGCAAACAAATGAATATGTACCCGCCCTACAAATCCCCAACGCGCATTCCCCGATGCCCAGCAGGCAATAAAGAGGGAATGAAGCCTGCTGGCAGCTCCAAGTAGCTTGCACCAGTTGCTACTCGACCCTAAACCCTGAATCCAAAACCCTGAGACCCAAGACTCTTACCCTCGCTCAAGCTGACAGGGCACCACGTCATATAGCCTGTTTTCGAAATGGACAGTAGTCTTTATAGGGTCTCCCTTTCAGGTGCATGTTAATTTGCAGGAGAGGAATCCTCACATGTTTCTTCAACACTTTCCTAACGAACTCCTATATAATTAATGTACTCCTTTAGGGGGGGGCTCGTTTTGGGTGTTCCATGCTACTGTGGACGGAGGAAATCTTGCGCCACCCGACATAATTACCTTCTGTGGCAGGAATGGCCATGTACTGGGGATCCTAACCGGCGCAAGATTATCTCCATCCACTCGGGGTGCCTTAAACCCTAAACCCAAACCCTAGACCCTAATTGCCGCCAAACCAAAGTAGTTTGGGGGAGTGCATGTCTGTGCAAAGGCGCGGCTTCTCGAGTTGGGCGCTTTCGAGTGCTCCCAATTTGGCTGCCTGTTTTGAGTAAGGCGGGCTGGGCTGTGCGCCTTTTAGTATATATATATAGGTCTATGTAGATATGTATATATGGGTATCTTTGTGCATAAATATATATATACACACACATATAAATTACATGTGCATGTATACACCTTGTATATATATATATATATTTACACATACATACACAAAATACACATATGCATATGTGCGTAGGACCTTCATGTTTTATTATTTGACGCGTGGCCTTTGCTATATAGATTACATGTATAAAGCTTCCAGTATTTAAATAATTTCACAGAATCCAAGGAATTTTCTTTAAGGGAAATTCCTAAAGTTCCTTAACATTTCAATAATCAAGATTTTAAGGAATTTAAGGTATTTCGTTAAGGAAACTTTCTTAATTTCCCTGAAATCTTAATTGGCTCGGATTCATGGCTGACCCTAAGCTATTAATTGTAAGATCAAAAAACCCTTAAATGCCTTAACATCTTGAATATTCGGTTTTTAAGGAATTTAAAGAATTATCGTTAAGGAAACTTCCTCAAATTCCTTAAATTCGTAATTGGCTTGGGTCCATGGCTGACCCTAGGCTATCAACATTTTGTAGAAGCAGAAAAATCCTTAACTCCTTCAAATCTTGAATATTAGGAGTTTAAGGAATTCAAGGATTTCTTTAAGATCTACAAGTACCATTCAGAACAGAAGCAATTTGTAGCCAGCGGGACCAAGCAGCTTCGGATCAGAATCGCTCTACATGACGCTGACCAGTGCCTGAGTCGCCCACTCGAAAGATATCTTGAACGCAGTGTGGAGATAATGCGAAGCAGCATTCAGCTGGCGTTGCCGCGCAAGACGATACTCATTGACCACTACATCAGACTGGTTTTAACCGGAACCGGCCCCGAGTATTGGAACGCTGATACAATCCAGGATGCCTGCCTCCGCAGGCTGCGCAATCTGTACTACACTGTTGACTTTGCGCACTTGGTGTACACAAGCTGCTGTTGAGCAACGTTAAGGCCTCTAGTCCTTGATGCTTGTGTGAAATGTATCTCAACCTGTGCACGCTGTCTGCCATTATTTTTCAGGTGTATGCGCTACATGCAGCATTGGTCAATGACCCGTGGCCTGATGGCTGCAGTCTGCTTCCGCGTCATGTGAACCACTGGTGGCCGATTGTGGAGGACGATTTCATGTCCCATAAGATCTCAGCCATTTCTGCATCTTTGCTTGAGGAAGTCATCAGGCACGATGAACTGCAGTCGGTCAGCCTCGACTGCATCATGCGATGCTGTTTGCCAGTCCTGGGACAAGCGCCCCCGCGATCCAGCAAGCAGCAGAAGAAGAAATCAGCGTTCTGTGGGGACCAGGCTTTCACAAGAGTCCCGTGCGCAGCGCAAATGCTGACCTCTTGTCTTTTTTAATATAGAGGATGTAGTATAGTTACGTGGTTGACTTAGCAGATGATACTGACCATGACTCAAGCAAGCGCTTCAATCAGGTTCTCACTGTGCGGGGCAGGACCAACGCAGTACTGCTGCTGCGGCCTCTTCCTAGCGACGACTCTGAGCCTGTTTCCTTGGTCACATGAAGAGTGTGCGGAGTGGTGCCAGGATCATGCCAAAGCAAGCTTGCCATTATACTCCAAAAGAACGCAGCAGCAGGCCGAGGTAAAGCGAGCGAAGCTCAAGCAGCCAGCTGCGAACCTAAGCCCATGAGTGAACCATCCCGCAGAACGCCCCGCACCTTGAAAAGGAAGACATCCGGCGAGCAGGCACGCGCTCACAAAAGTGGGCGATTGCGAGGAAGCGCGGTGATTCTAATGGACATGTTTGCAACCCGCCAGGGCCAAGCGCATCGACAAGGAAAAAATGCTTCATTTTAGCATTGATGCCACAGGCTGCTTGCTGCGCGCGTGGAGAAAGGGATGTCTGTATGCTTGCAGGACAGATTTCGCAGGCGGGGACCCCGACAGTCTGCCATGCGTGGAAGGGCACCCAAGATGATTGCTTTGTGTGCTTGTTGCGCTTGGGCTATAACTCCACCGAAAGCTGAAATGCGACTCTGTACTTCGCAGTGCTGATTCTCTTTCATCACTTTGGCTAGGCCTCTGGGATCTTCTGTAATGTTCGGATAAAGGCCTCATGACTGATCTTAATTAAGAATAAGTCCTCTAAGCATGCCTTTAAGCCCGTCAATCTGCCAAAGGTTTGCCGGAAGGTGACGGACACTGTGCTGGGGCCACTGGCGCATGTGGAGAGCGTTGTGAAATGCAAAGTTGCTCAGGGGTGAGGACAGATTCGAGTACCTGGTCTGATTTATCCGGCGTTTGTTTAAGCCGATCTGATTGATCCGGTCTTGTGTAAGCTTGTCACAGCTAATTTTCGGTGACTTCCTAAATCTACAGCGCTTGGTCAGGAATGTGTGTTTTGTTGACAAATCAGACAACCATGTATATGGAAGTCTTGGTCGAAGCAGAGTTGTGCAGCAGTCGCTAGAGACGCCGCGTATATGCCGCGTATGCAGCTTCACTATGTGTCTCCTGGGGTCTCGAAGAAATTCGCAAGATTGCATAAACCTCTGCAAAACAACACAATGTCGGACTAGTGCGCGACATGTTGCCGTAGTCTTGATGTTGCAGGAGATCCTGCACTTTTGCGAGAACGCGCGGCGTTACGCGAGAATGCTTGAAATTCTTTGACAACATGTGCGTGCCTCACGTGTTGCGCGTCGCACGTGGGGTAGACCATAGTGAGGGTTGCCCGACTGAAATGGGTGCTTCCGTTTCCGTGGCTGTGCGTGGCGAGATATCGTGCTGGGTCGGTCTGCACCGTCGCTGTCGAGCAAAGGTATAGCGTGCGTCGCAGAGGTTTTGGCCTGTAATTTGCTCCTCTCTGTAGCGAAGGGCAAAAGACGAACCCGTCTGCCTTCCCGGCCGTAGCGTTGTGAGGTCAGCCTTGGGGTCGCGCGCAAAACTCGTTGCCGGTCGGCCACGACGGATTGCCAGAATTGCAAACGGCAAGATGCGGAGTGCTAGGTCACGGAAATCCGTCATCGTGCGAGCAACACCATGCCATAGAGTCACAGGCAACGCATTTGGAGACCAGCCCGCAGAAGAGCTCCAAGTGTGACGATGCCAAGAGCGCGCGGGACGCTAAGGGCCAAACAGGTGATCAAGTGCAACTTCTGAACTTGCAAATTGAGCTAGAGAAAGCCAAGACTGAGTTTGCAACAGCAGAGAGTTGGTTGCTTGAGGCAGTACCAGAAGAACGGCATGCTAAAAGTAGATGCGATCCCAGCCTGTAGCTGAAGCCCGGGCAGCGATCCTACACTTCCTATGCTCGCACTTGCTACAGCTGGCTGTACAAGAGCAAGCGCTCTTAGGCAAGCAGGGAGTATAAAGTCTCTCGAGCTCGCTTGCTTGCTTGCATCTTTTGCCCTAGCTGTGCGGTCAGCCGCTGCCCGCTTCAAAAATCACAGCCTTAGTACCCGGGCCGGTTTAATGGGCCCTTAAGCTCAAAAGCGAGTCATCACGCACAAACGAGAGCAATTGTGCCCAATTGTGCCTTTTTCCAAGTACGACTCCACTGCGCATGCGTTTGTTGGAGACTTGGATGGCCCATTGTCTGCAACCCAGCTTTCGGCTCATGATGTTTTTGAAGGCTTGCAGGTTGACTTGTCCAACAACCATCCATGTTCATGTGATTGCAGTATCGTGGCGTTCTGACATTTTCCTGTTATCGGTTTCCAGTCCGGAACTTCAAACTAGGATCTTGTTGCTCCCTGCACCTGCACATGCTGCACGAGGTCCCAAGCCGCTGTGATTTCAATGCCGGGTCCGCGCTGGCATTGAACAAATGGGAGTTCAGGGTCCATGAATCCAGCCCCATGAACGGGTCTCCAAAAAAGCAGTGACAATGATTGCTTTTGCATCCTTGCTGGCACAAGCTTGTGGAAGTTCGCTCACTGTGTCATGGCGATCTCTGTTGCCAGGTTTTGAGCTGTGAGTGTGGATGGCATAGCATGTGTTGTACAGCCGGAGTTCAAGTGCAAGGCAATCTCCGTAATTGAATCTCATTCTTTCCTCGTTTGGCATATTATTTTCCATTTTCTTTTCCAATATATCCCCAATAAATCCCCTACAGAACCCTTATATATGCCCTGTATAAACCCCCCATCCCCAGTGGGTTTGTGGCCCAAGCAGGGCCAGGTTTCGCTTTACAAAAGTTCATTTCATAAAGTTTCTTCGCACACAAAAATCCGAGTCTGAACTTGCGTCTTCCAACTTTTTGGTATCTCATTTCGAGCTCCATCTTTCAAGATCAAACGTGGAGAATATTTTGCGGGCCTTTAATGCTGGCAAGTTGCTACTTCCGGCGCCTCCCATTGAGCATGACGTGCGTCACATGCAACGCAGGCCGCAGATTGCGTCGAGGACATGCCTCTCATTGTTGGCATGCGCTGCTTGCATGGCATAAATGGTATGTATTCACTCCCTTACTTCTTTGGCATCATGACATTTGCTGAGTGTTGCCAGCTTGTTTCCCTAAGTGTTGATGTTTACAAGCCTCAGGCAATGATGGTGGGCCGGACGAAGCAGCCGAAGATGACAGGATGCTGCAGTACTGTACAATGCTTCCCAGGGTTCCCAGCCATGCAGAGCATGTCTGCTTAGGGTATGTTTGCATAGCTCACAGGACCACCAGCAAGTTTCGATGGATGCCTTCGTTCCCCAGGCCCACGGCAGTCACCTGAAAGGCTTTATTCTTATTAGATTCTCATGCGATCGGGCGCCGGCACAAGCCTCTGCAGCGCATCATGACTTTCTTCGAGAATTAACTTAAGTCTACACTGGTTCATGGGTCATCGCAATTCCAGAATCCGGCCGTGATTCCCTTCAACAGACAACATGCGAAAAGTATCGAAGATCCAGAAGCCTTCTCGGGTGCTGTGAAGGCGGAGTCGTCTGTCGGAAGACGAGCTCTGGCACAGCTTCTCCAAGCTGGACACGGAAAAGAGTGGCAAGTTGTCCTTGCTCCAGCCTTAGCGACATAGGAATGTGCTCTTGAAGTGGTATGTTACTCTCATCCTCTAGCTTTTTTGTTGGATTATGTGGTTCGCCTCAATCTCATAGGTAGCCACATCTACATGTCGGGCAGGGAAACTGCATCAGAAGCTTTTGTTGCGTGTTTTGGACCCTACACCCTTAAGCTTAGGACATGAGCCCAACTTGCATTTCCGCCGGGATTCCGGAGACCTGAGTGCCAACCATTGGATCCTAATCCTGGACGCAGATCCCTCAATCTCCAAAAAATGTAAGCCCTCCAAACTGCTCAACCGTACACCCGCCATCCAGGGCGTTTTTCTTTTTTGGGTTTCCTTCTGCATTGAAAATTCGGAAGCAAGGCAAGAAGTGGAAGCAGCGCTGCTAAAGCTCGGGCGAGAGCCATCTGAGGTCCAGAAGGATGTCACGGGAATGGTCCAACTTGCTAGGGGTATAGTCCCCCTTAAGTAGATAGAATATGGGGTATATGGGGATCTTACTATAATATACCCAAAACCATATTCTATCTACTTAAGGGGGACTGTAATCCCTCGCTATCCTGCGCTAGGTGTCGTGTTGCGGAAGGATGAGGGCCAATGATGTACGAATAGATAGTATTCAGACTTGGTTTCTGTTGAGGAGAGAGTTTCTAGTCTTGGGTGCCGAGCGTCGTGCGCGGATTTCGGACCTTAATTCCGACCCTGGTTTCAAGCCCCTGAACCCTGGAATCATCTTCAGGCATCCTCCGTCCTTGTTTTGGTGGGAGCAGGGTGATTGAGTGAGTGATGAGATTCATGCTTCAACGTGTTTCTGGGCGTGGCGTGGGTCCCGCTTCCTGACCAATTCCCAGGACCAGCAAAAAGCGACGAGGAAATTGAAGAGATCCGTTATCATTTGCGTATATAGTATAACTGTAGTTCAACGGTCTTGTTCAGGATGTGCATTCACAATGCAATCCCAGTAAACAAGCCCTGCAGAAATTCTGCAATCCTTTTGTGCGCCACCCTTGAATCTGTGCGAATTCGGAGTATTACCCATACTCAGCCTGCAATGGGGATCCTGATAGCAACGCCGAACGCTAACCCCCGCCCCCCAAACAAACAGTTCTTTCTATTTTCGTTTCCATTCTCCGATAGGAATTGTCTGCTTGGCCTTCCGACGAAACTGTCGACTTCGCCACCTTCAGGCGCCTCTGTCTCCTTAGATCTAGAGTTCGCACAGCTGGGGTCCGTTCTTGGAATCCGCAGAATAAGGAAACATTAGCCAAGTTTAGGAGATGGCAAGGTTGAAAACTGCTTGAGCGTCGCTTACAACTTCATCACATTGCCCTCAGAACCTTCAGCTACTCCCTCACAATATCATTGGCCCTAACAGTCCCCAACAGGCCTAAGAAGGTCCTTAATTTGCGGGGGCCCATGGTAACATGGCATCCACATGACAATAGGCAGTCAACAACGCCTGTTTACCAGCAAGCCAGGGCTTCGGTTTGGCATGCAGAAGACCATGTAAGCTATGTACTAAAGTTTTGCTGGGGGGGACCTACAGGGGCATATGTAGGGGGTGTAGAGGGACCTTTTAAAGAATATACTAGGACTCTAGTCTAGGGGTCATTTCTGTGTTGGACTCAAGACTACAGCTTTTGGACACTTGTCCTTGGTTTTATCCTTTCATCTTGTTGCCCATGCACATTTTGGAGCTGCGATTGTGGTAGTTATCCTGTCCAGAGCTTTTGACTTCAGTCTCCACAGGCAGATGGCCGCGGCAAGAAGAGCATCGTGGCTCCCCAGATTCAGTGTCAAGGCGGAGGTTGACTCAGAGAAGGTCCCCTTCAGAGGGCTTAAAGGGTAGGCCCCTGGGATATTTGATATTTTCCCTAATGGCTTTAATAGGGGACCCTATATATTATTATTTTTCAAAGGGTTTTAGGGGCCAACCCAGTTTAGCAACGCGGAGAATTGTTTGGTATTCCAATCTCCCACATCAGGTGCAAAACTCCTGTCCTGTCAGTACTTACTCGGCAATGTCTCAGGATGCCCTTCAGATAAAAGGGTAAGAGGGTTTATTGGGATAATGGAGAATCAAATGGAAAAGAACATGGAAAATGCAATGGAAACTAGGACCATTATGGGTTATCTAGGGGTTATATTTCTAGTCACATTGGGAACAAGTACGTTGTGATGCCAGCAAGGTCAGACTTAGTACCTGGACACTTTAGGGGTTTAGGGTTTAGGGTTTAGAGTTGAAGGGTTTAGGGTTTAGGGTTGAAGGGTTTCGGGGTTTAGGGTGAACCCCACATTCTGGATAGCTTGCATGTGAGCTGTCAAAGCGGTCCGTTTCAGGTGAATATGGTAGTTTCCCAGAAAAAGGGGGACCCCAATGTAGACCTCAAAACGCAATAATCCTAATTATTGGGACCCTCACAAAGGTAACCCTAATTTTGAGAAACCCCCCCATATTCTAGTGGTTCTACCAGCTGCTGCTCCGGTTGAACAGAGGGATCTCTACTAGCACACATTGCAGAAGAATCAACTGCTACCCAAAATGAAATCTCATGTGCTTGTTTGGGTTGGCCCCGTACGGTCCCCATGCATGCATCTCCAGAACAGGGAGTTTCCTTCCCCGGGGGGAACCATCCAAAGAAAATGCAGCGCATCAATCCCTATGACCCGCTTCAACCCTACAGGCATCCTTGTGTTCTCTAAAGTTACAGGGATCAGCCCATAACCAACAGCTTGCGCATGTTGATCCATGACAGTTGTCATCATCCCTACAAGGATCGCAAGAATCACTGGGCATCTTAGCTGATGAGCTGGGAGTTTCCCAAAATTGGGTTTCCCTTCTTTGGGAGTTCCTGGGACGATCTTGTTTCGGCCGCTTTAAGCGGCAGGCGAGAAGCGTTTTCTGCAACATTGACGCCGATGGCTATGGCTCTCTACTGGGTCGGGAGGAGATCAGATGTTGATGACTGCAAAATTGTAGTTGGACCTGGTGAGATTTTCCATTTTCTGGGGTTTGAGCAGTGTCTTTCGAGTGTCCAAGCTTCACATGGTTCAGCTTTTGGGTTTCGGGATGGACAGCACAACATCAGCTGTCCTCCTTGTGAAGCGTCTGCGCGGCGGCCAGGTTGCCGATGTTTCACGCACTTAGGCGTATCCTGCAGGTCCTAAGATGGAATGTGTGGGAGGGCCCTGCACCATGCATATGGCTTTTCTAGTATAGGAGGTGGTAGAATTCTCTTGTAACTCCGTGCCGTGCGTTATCAGCGACCATCAGAAACATGTAGGCAAATGTGGTGCCACATTTCTACACAATGCACAGGATCTTCCATGTAAGGAGAGACTTGCAACATTGATAATCTCCGCAAGCAGTGCATACTGCATGATGTTGAATATACGGCCTTAAACCCTGCAACCTCGATTCCAACTCCAAATCTCAAACCCTCAGCCTACATCCCTTTGCCTGCAGGAGATTGCTGATGCATTGGCAGGCTATGGCAAGAGCCAAGGGCAGATCCAGGATCTGGCCTCTCGACTTTTGATCATATGAGCTATAGTCTTAACTCCTTTGAGGGGGTCATGTAGGGAATTATATAGGGGACGATTATAGGGGTTTATTAAGGGGGATGCTAGGGGTTTAGACTATGGCTCATATGGCCATGTCTGAGCAGAAGCATCACCTGAACTACATAAAAAGAGCGGGAGTCGTATGGACAATGAGCTGGAACATCGACAGATTTTGGGGACAATCTCGCATCATGAAGTTGCGCAGAGATCCGCAAAGGTTGTCAACATGCCGGACGACCAGGAGCCGATGGTTAGGATAGGGTTACAGGGTTATAGGGTTATGGGGCTAAGGGTTTAGGGTGCTCCAAATAAGAAATTTGATCTGGAAATGCTGATAAAGCCGTGACTTGCCGAATTGCCCTCGCAGCGTCCTTCGTATGAAGTTGAATCCTTATGACTTATGAACTCCTTTAGAATCCTCCAAAACCCTGTTACTGCATCTTATGATGTCCCAAACATAAAGAAATAAGCATCCTCTCTCTTGTCCGGTGTGAGCTTGTGGCGCCAGAAGCCTAACAAATGAGAGTCCAAATCCCAAAGGATGAAATTCTGTAACCGAACTAATAAACCGTAAGCCCTCCCTTGCAACATCCCAAGCCGGACTAACGACACAAACCCCAACCAATGAAACTCCAACTCTTAACTAGCGAAACCCCAACCCCAATTGACAAAACCCAAGCCCCAATGAACAACCCTAAACCCTTAAACCTGAACTTATTAGACTCCTTCAGGAGCTGGACCTTCCTGGTTTCCTGGAGCTTTTAGGCAGCCAGTCCAGCCCTTCAAGCCCTTCCAGCCCCTCCAGGCCCAGAGTTCTGGGTTCGAGGCTTCAGGACTCAGGGCTTGATATGGGGATTAGATAGGTTTTGTAGGGATTATAGCGGTATAGAAAGGAAGATGGAAACTATCATTCAGGGTTGAGGGGCTACTGTGGAAGTGTAGAGTTGTTTCAGGAGTGTGGGGTTTGGGAGCTTAGCTGAGGTTTGCAGTGTCTAGGCGTCTTAAGGGTTTTCGGCTATGCTTTGGGATTTGTATGAAACGATCTTGCACATGATCCTCATTTGAGATTCGCTTCTCCATCATCAACGCAAGAAACCTTTGATCCCAACCCTTCAGCCCGGGACCTCTAAACCCTAAAACCCTTATGCCCTAATACCCATAACCCTGTAATAATATAGTAGTTTCCACTTTAATTTCCATTATCCCCTATATACCCCCTACATACTATAGTGGTTTCCATTTCCTTTCCATGATCTTTACCCCCATGGCAGGCCCTCCTTCTTCAGCCGCATCTCCGAGCGGGCGAAGCACTTCTCGGCCCTCTCGTCTCTGGTGTCCCCTTCCATGTCGGAGGTCTGTTTGCGGTTTTGGGGATTTGAGGGCTTAGGGGTTTAGGGTGTAGATGAATCATTACTCCGGAGGTAGAGACTTGAGAATTCTGAAAGATGTTTGACCTCCCTCTCCAGCAGGGCCAGCCACAGTCAAGCTCAAGACATCCTTCGGTTTTTTGGGAATCCTTTTGGGAGTCCCTACAATGAGGTTTGTCGCATATTGCAGCTGATAAGTTGAGTCCCTAAACCATGTAACAAGGACCATACCTGGACTGAGAAACACCTGCCCTATGGCCCATTGCTGCAAGTCATGTAGCTGAAGGAGGACTCCAAATCATCAACCTATGATTGCTAGTTACTATATTATCCCCTAGAATGGCAAATCAAATAGAAAAGAAGATGGAACATGAAATGGAAACTTGGGGGACATAGAGATTTAAGGAGCTTAGTTTGTTGCATATACCATGCTAAGACTTTGGGGATAGGAACTACCCAGCAAGTCAACATGCTAGTCGCCTGGTTTTCCTGCTTGACACTGGGGCCGTAAAGCGGGGATCCATGGCATGGAGACCTTGCCAGATCAGGGGTAGGTTTGAACATATATATATATATATGTATAGTTGGCATTTTTGTACCCTTAATTCCTAAATGATTCGAAGAATGCCACAAAGAATCAATTTGTACAGGGCCCCCAGACTCCGGACCTACCCTACAGATCAGGAGCAACTCTTGGCCAAATTCAAAGAGATTGACTTGGACGGGAGCGGCCGCCTCTCCCGGTCGGAGGTGGACATCCTTCTAGGGTTTCTCACAATTGTTATTATTTATTGTTTTTCGTCGTTGTGCATTCTGATGGTGAGAGTCCTGGTATTGTTGGGTTGTGTAGGGGGCCTTTAATAGTAAAAAGTATCTGAGAAGTGAAGGTCCCCACCTGGTGATGACACAATTGCTAAGTTCGTGGTGTATGTTGTCGGATCTGTTGTGCTTGGTACAGCATGTTGTTGAGAGTGTATTCGAGTTTGCATGAGTACGTGGGACAACTTTACATTCGAGTGCACCTTGTACATGCCTGCTGTGACTAGATGGATCCTCATCCCGCACGCGAGGTCCTTGTCAGTCCTGTTTTCTTAGGCCTCCGTAAAGCAACACCTCATGTTGCGGCTTGGTAGTGAGAACTCTGGTTTGACATGAAAAGGAAGAAGGAACTCCCTTGCAGATCTTGCAACTCAACAGGACTCCTCCCAAAGTGAACCCAAGCAACAGCAGAGTTTATACCACTCACATCATGCCGAACTGGCATCAGGTGCGGGAGGCTCTACTTGAGATGGGAAGGCATGGTGTGCTGCAATTGTCCTTCTAGGAAGTCTGGGGCACATACGTAGCATTGAGAGGTGTTTTCTGGTGAGGTACAAGGTAGTAGTGAACGCCGCTTGCTGTTAAGTGGGAGTTAGGTACAACTTGCGTGCATGACCTTGCCTATCCAGCCTCCCTGACTCCCATGGCTCACTCGCAGCAACAAGCCTGATGATCGCTGCTGGTACATTCTTCAGCTAGTCAGAGGTCGCAGGATGAAGTGGAGCATGAGCTCAGCCGCTGGCCGTTGGATGAAGCTGGGTAGCTCTTGAAGACTGTTCGGGTTTCACTTGAGCTTCTCTGGGTCAAGGATCCTGAAGAAGCTCGGGTTGTTTCAAGGCTTTAAAGAGCCATCATTCACGCGAAGCTCTGAGAATGACAACACGATACAGCGGCTAGATTGTAAGCAAATCGGAATTTCAGGGACACCCTGCCTTGGAGTGCGTTGAATTCTTTTACTCCTCAGATACCCCGGTCTCTAGTTATGACCGAGATTCACATATTGGGTAGCTAGCAGGCATAAAGTTGAATCCTGGGAACATTGACCCAGCAGCCGAGGAAGGAGTGGACTTCCGTGCCTTCCGACTCATGGCCACTCGAAGGGTTCTGGGGGGGGGAAAGGGAAGTCTTACCTGCCAGAAGGGGGATTAGTGTATTCAGCCCTTTTCAGGCTCCAGGTTTTGCGCGGGGTTTGTAGGTTGATGGGCTACTCTCTCCTTTTGAGTCCTTGCCTATTTTTTCACGGACCCAAGCAAGGGGATGCTTGTTGCAAGGATGTTGGGCCGTACCTCCATAGAAACATGTCACTTCACTGCAATCCACTGCAAGTCTCATCCCACCCCACCACCCTAACAAGGCATCATGGGGGCACCCTTCCCAACAGCAGAATTCAGGAACCCCCCAAGCCCAGCTGTCAATCCTAGTGCTTTCGATGAGGTGGTTCCTTTGAATGGAGCCTCGGCGAGAAGTTGCCTCCTCTCAGAAAAACTCCATCATGTAGTGGTGTGAAGTTGGAAGCTTCATCCCTGAGCCCCTCACCACAACACAAAATCTTCCCGCAATATAATGGTAATGGTACAGAATTGGGTTTAGGATTTAGGTTTAGGGTTTAGGGTAGATAAATGATGGAGTTTTGCCCACCAGAGCCACTAGCGTGGCACATTTGTTGAATCCTGCACGCGAAGCTCAGTTGCTATTTAGAGTTTTGTATCCATAGGCCCCCTTGCACGTCCTGTACATGTGAAAAGACTGCCATAATTTGAGCAACGATGTAAAACCCAAACCTCAAGCTGGAAGTTCTACGTCCGGATCAGAAGCTCTAGACCTGAACCCTGCACGCTAAAGCCTAAATAAATCCTAAACCTAAAATCCTAAACCTAAATCCTAAACCTAAATCCTAAACCTAGACCCTAAACCCTAAACCTAAATCCTAAGCCTAAACCCTAAACCTAAATCCTAAGCCTTAGACCCTAAACCCTAAATCCTGAAAAGTGAATCCCAATCGGCAAGGCCAAGCGGCCCGGATCAGCGCGGTCAGATTTGCTGCGGGTTGGCTTCAAGGACCGTCTCGTCCGATTTTGGGTGTGAACTATGGCATAATATGCCACAAAACCTTGTTCTAATTCTCTGTCTTAAGGGGTTTTCATGCATTCCCTCACAATCCTTCTATACCTAGGGTAGAATAGGCCACAAAACCGTGTTTTAATTCAAGAGGCCCTACTAGAGGGGTGCACAGGCATTATCTGGGCATCTAGGTAGTACATACGGGTGTATAGGGGAAGGCATGCAGGGGACCACCGGCTATATTGCACGGAAGTGCGGAGAAATTGCCAAGGGCCTCGGTAAGCTGGAGGGGTTGTCCAACATGTCAGTCTCTGATGCAGACAGAAGGGTTTAATGTATGTCAGCAACTGCCTCCGCCTTTTTCAAACACATGCGATTCCAGAGCATTGTTGCCAAAACCATAATGACCAATGACCTCCTGCTTGGGTTGGGTGCATCCGAGAACAACAGCATCCATGCCCAAACTATAATAATGCTCCTGGTAGAGTGCATCCGATAACAGCCGCATTTATACCCCACACCATTATGGAGTCCTTGTTCAAGTGCCTCCGATAACAAAAGCATCCATGCCCAAACCATGATAACGTTCATGCTTGTGCACATTCGGTGACCTCCGTGCCTAAAGAGTGCAAGGGCATCTGAACCCTGACGTCGGCAAAGCCGTTTTTAGTTGATGTGGCGAGCACACATCTTTCATGACAAGTACCGTACGACACCAGAAATCCTGGAAGGCTGACGCTGCGTGCCCTTTAAAATTGTCACTCAACGTCCTCAAGGCAATTGGCGAACGTGTATTACGTCCAGGTGACATGTGCCCTCATTTTTTCGTCTGGGGTTCTTGCACATGAGGGATACCTGGTTTCCTCTCAGCCAAGTACCTCTGAGCCCCGCCCTAGTAAGACCGCCCACAGCCCCCAGTAGTAAACATTGCAAGTCTACCAAAGTGCATCCGAGATAATTTTTCAGGAGAGGGAAGTGCCTAAGCTCCAAACACTGTACCGTAGAGCGGTTGCCTAGTTAGGGAACATCCAATATGTATCAATTACTCTTGTGCAACATACCTACCTAGGGGTTGGCTGTTAGGATGCAGATCTTCGCGACGCCTTCGATGTCATTGACACGGATGCCAGCGGTCAGCTAATGGGCCGAGAGGCGGAGGGGCAAAGGGGGCTCATACCGCCAGGAATACACAGAAATTCAATAGGAGCATGGAGTTGAACGTTGGGTGAAGATGGGAAAATACCACATAGGTCCAGGTATTCCAATCTATCATGAGGTTTGCCGGGGCCTCTTGAAGCTCTAGCCTGGCACGCCTGCATGATGGTCGACGTATGAAATGGGCAATGTGCGCGTGGAATAGTGTATGAGTGGTGTTTACTTCGTGTACAAGGCAGAATAATAGCTAGTCAGGAATTTCCCTCCCTCATGTTTGCTCAGAATCCCTCTAGCAGTAGATCTGCTCCAGTCAGCCCGTGCTGTACTTGGATGCATTCAGACAGGAGATTGCTGATGCACTTCGCGAGCTGGGTAAGACCCAGAAGCAGATATCTCGTTTGGCCGGAGCCTAAGGCTGTTACTTTTGGGACTCTCACGGATAACTGGGGGATGGTTGAGGATTTAAGTGGATGGGCTGAAAAGCAAGGAAGGGGATGCAGTAGGGATTTTTGCAGAGCGGTCCAGGCTGAGATTGATATTGGTGGCCAGCGAAGAGCATCCATGCAAGAAAAAGATAAAACCCAAAGTAATCTGAAGCCCTAAACCCCGAAGATACAGGCTAGAAGCAAGCAAGATCATACATACCTGTTTCAAAGCTCCCGATTTCAACCTGGATGCGTCCTCTTCTGCCCGCCCCACAACGTCATCATGCAAACAATGCTCCCCGTAAGCTGAACCAGAAACTTCGTTAAGATTGATCCTGAGACTTTGCATGCGCACCATCTCTTTGGCTTTAAGAACTGGAGTTGTTAGTTTCCAGATCCTTTTATCGGACCCCTCAGTCTGGCATATTCTCAACGTCATCTCCATTTGCGGTAGCTGACATGAAAATGGGGTCAGCGAGCTCATCCGACATCCATGTGCTTCTAAATCCGAAAACGGTTTTTCGGCCAAGCACGCGCCCTTGACTGAAAGCACTTAACCTGACATAAACCCCAAACTTCCCCAAACCTCTCATCCCCATGTAAGGTTAATGATCTTCCGGAGGAGTGCCAAATTCTCTGCTACAGTGCTTACATTCTCTTAGTTCACTGGAGAAGTGGAGCTTGCTGAAAGACCGGAGTTGCAGGGACCCAAGCGAGGTATAGGGAGCACAGGGGAACCGTGGGCATCCCGCTCAAGGATTATTTAGGCACTTTGCTTTGCAGTTTTGGGGGGTGCAGTGTTGTATTCGATTTTAGATGTGAGTCATGCAAAGGTGCAGCTACACGAGAGAAGCAGGATGGTCAGGCATTGCAGCAGATCTGATGGTGTAAGTTCACTGACAGGACCAGTTCTTGGACTTCGAAGGCTTCCGGCAGCTAGTTAGAGGGAAATCCCTCGCCAGCCGCTTGTCTTGGGCTTCTTGCTGGCAAAGAGACAGAATCTGTCATCCCATAGCTGATCCTTCTGTATGGATTTCTGTGCAACGTACCCACCACTCCAGCTTGGCTCCTTGCTGTCATGCTTTTCAGGCCTCGCCGTTTTCGGGGCCTGAACTGACGGAGGCTGGTTGTGAAAATTTGACTTTGCATGCACAACCGCCACTGCAGCCACCGCCACCAGCACCGCCACCGTCGTCGCCGATGACGACGCAGCCGCCGCCGCTGCCGCCAGCACCGATTCTGTTATCCTTGCCACATTTATCTTTTTGGTTCCTGAAACAATATAGTAGTTTCCATTTTCTTTTCCATTATCCATATATACCCCCAGTATATTCCTGTTTTAAATGCCACGATGAGCAAAGATGCAGGAGCAGCTGCGGGCCAGGTTTGCTGGCATCGATGGCGATGGAAACGGCAAATTGTCCAGGGAGGAGATTGAGCAGGCAAGATTCTGGGTTGCTGTTAGGACGTAAGGTAAGTTACCATAATGGGCTATAATGGGTATATATATATATACATAATAGGGTTTCCCTCACATAGTAACTTAATTTAAATTCCTCATAGGGTTTCCCTAACATAGTAGCTTAACTTAAGTTCTGTAACAGCAACCCATGATTGAGGGCTCGGGCTTCAAGGCTCAGCATGCAATGACAGGTGAAATCAAGTGAAGGTCTAGGCCTGCCGGCAGGAACAGTGCTAGCTTTGGAATTGAAGGTGTTGCAGGCCAAAATTGGTAGCCGCAGTTAGCGTTTAACACATCATGGAAGGGACCGAGGAGATATGATTTGGTATAGACCAAGTACCCTTCTGAAATTAAGTGAGGGTTCTTCAGTCTGCTGAAAATTGGATTTAACCTTCGGGTGTTACAAGTCACAAGGGACAATGTTGAAGATGGGGGGGTTCATACCTGCAGGGCTGCCCCCCTCCACCCCCTTCATGGGGATGTCCTACAATAATTTGCATATTTCAGGGGTCTCTTAACTGTGGCTTCCTTCAGTCCTACCGCATGGTAGGCCGTCAAAATTATGGTCTCCTTTTGGGTGCCCGGAACAGTGGGGGCCGTGTTATGACATGAGCCAGTGTCAGTGTTAATTAGGAATACCAGGGGGCTGCGTGTCCTGTAAAATTGTCACTCAACGTCCCCAAGGCAATTGGCGAACGTGTATTACGTCCAGGTGACATGTGCCCTCATTTTTTCGTCTGGGGTTCTTGCATATGAGGGATACCTGGTTTCCTCTCAGACAAGTACCTCTGAGCCCCGCCCTAGTAAGACCGCCCACAGCCCCCAGTAGTAAACATTGCAAGTCTACCAAAGTGCATCCGAGATAATTATTCAGGAGAGGGAAGTGCCTAAGCTCCAAACACTGTACCGTAGAGGGGTCCCTAACAAAAACCCATGTCCATCTACTAGTTTGGACAACTTCCCAAATATTACCCTATATAACCCCTTATAGAACCCCTCTATAACCCTATGCAACCCCTAAACCCTAAACCCCTAAACCCCAAACCCTAAACTCATATGAGCTGTTGTCTAAACTCCTAGTATCCCCCTTAATAACCCCTATAGTAGTTCCCTATATACTCCCCTATATACCCCCCTTTAAGGAGTTTAGGCTATGGCTCATATAATCTCCAGGCCCTTCTTCAGCTGGGAAGATCCCGAGCTGAAATAGACAAAGAGCTGCGAAGATGGCCTTGCGAAGATGGAGTGGACTCTAGGAAGCCCAGTAGTACCCCTTTTGCTTTGGGTTGGTTTTAGGGTTTCGGGTTTAGAGTGTAGGGTTTCGGGTTTAGAGTGTAGGGTTTCGGGTTTAGAGTGTAGGGTTTAGGGTTTAGACTGTAGGGTTTAGAGTCTAGGGTTCCCTTGTACAAGTAGTGAACAAGAAGAAGGGCACTCTTGGGCAACCAAGGACTTCGAGACCTTCAAGCTTCTTGCCTTACTTGCACTGGTGGTTAGCAGGGACTGCGGGAATATTGGATGAAGGGACGCTTATGGTGGTTAGTAGGGAATGATGGAATATGGGATGCAATAGAGCGACAGGTATTTGCAGTTTGCATGTTAAGTGCTATAGGGCTGTAATGTTCCTACTAGCCACTATCAAGTTGCTAGTGGGATGTTTGACAAGCATGACTTTACACATAACAATCATGCCTTGTGGAGCAACGTGCCGGATCTTTTACAACTGCATTTTTTTTTCCGGGTCGGCAGTCAGAGGTTTCTGAGCCCAAGAACAAGAGGGCATCTTCAATGGGGTGGTCGTATATCAGGGTTTCTTTAGATCCTGGTCCCACTTCTGTCTGGAGGTCGTCAAAACGTCATGCCATTGATGACATTATATCTCTACATTCATAAAATGGCGGGCGGTTGCATAGTACATGTATCAGAAAGCTCATGCAGGATTTTTTCCGTCAACCGAAAGGTCGTGGCGGACCCCCAAGGGACCAACATTCTAACAGTCAGTACCCAAAAAAGATGGTTGTTTCCGAAACGGTTCCACTGTCTTGTCCATTGCTGGATTTGATTGCTGCATTCCCTGCTCACTACTAGTAAGTGTAAATTGAGCAGCAATATCACAGAATACAGGGGCCCCTTGACCTGTTCTCTGTAGAGCGGGACTGTTGCCGAAATCATGAAAAGCCCATACCGTGAAGCCCCAAACTTCTGATCCCAAATCCTGGGTAATCAACACTCAAACGCGTACCCCAAGCCTTCGCTGGTTATGTCTTCGCGCAAGAGGTGTCCTAAACCAAATTCCAGCATGTAGGGTTGTAGAACCTTATAGATATTAGGGCTATTTGGGATAATGGAAAATACAGTGGAAGCTGCTGTATTATATAGGGTTATGGGAGGGTTATGATAGGGTTATATAGGGGTAGTATTGGTATAACCCTGTTTCCATTTGACTTCCATTTTAAAAGAGAAAATCCCACTCTCATAACTCGTCAGGTTAATGGCCCAGCCACCCAAAGCTTCATGGTTGCGCGGGCTTCCCGGACTTGGTTCCTTTGCCGACGCCGTCTCCGACTTTTTCGGTGCCTGAGTGGCAGGGGCCGTGAGTAGGAGCCAAAGCAATTCCACGTTCATGCAACGGGCTTGTCGTTAGTTCTTGCCCTTTACCCAAGATTCTAATTTTGCATCAGGATTTGGTAACTGAAAGTGAAGATGTTTCATGTGCAAGTTACAGACCGAAGCGGTCAAAAGACGTATGGTGCACGTCGCTAAGGGTCTGACAAAATGGTGACGATGTCTGAAGGTTTCTTGCAAAGGATTGTGACAAAACTGAAAAGCCTTTGTTAGTGCGGCCTTCAAACTAGACTAGTTTCATCGACTTGGGCTGCATGGTTCCTTCTGCAGCGCGCCTACATGCCCCACTCCCTACACGCTCTGCGCTCATTCAGGTGGTTGTTGAGCCTCAGCGCCCATGCGCCAACGCTAAAACAGGAGCCCGAAGTGTCCAACCTCTGTAACCCAAGTTGGTTCTAGTCGGACAGGGGGCTGCAGAGTCTGCAGCAAAGAGCACAATTCTGTAATGCTTAAATTCAATCTCTCAAGCCCATCAAGAACTTCTGCACCGGACACAATGCTCCTATATAATGAGACCCCCATATACCCCATATTCTATGTTATACCCTATGTAACCCATTACAGTAGTTTCCATTTTCTTTTCCATTATTCCCATATACCCCCAATATACTATAGTAGTTCATTTTCTTTTCCATTATCCATATATAACCCTAATATACTATAGTAGCTTCCATTTTCTTTTCCAGTATCCCAATATCACTCCAATATCACCCTAATATTACCCCAATATATAACCCATTGTACTAGTTTACATTTTCTTTTCCATTATTCCAATATAACCCCTATATTACCCTATGAGCCCTACTATGATATAGTACTTTCCATTTTCTTTGCCATTATTCCCATATAATTCTTACATATACCCTATAATTCCTATATAACCCCTACATAATCCCGTTAGTTTCCATTTGCTTTTCCATTATAACCCCTATATTATCTCTATATAAACCCTAATATAATGTAGTAGTTTCCATTTTACTTTCCATTATTCCCATAGAACCCTAACATATACCCTATAAATCCTACATAACCCCTACATAATCCCTTTAGTTTCCATTTTATTTTCCATTATTCCCATAAAACCCCATATACTATAGTAGTTTCCATTTTCTTTTCCATCATTCCCATATAACCCCATATACTATAGTAGTTTCCATTTTCTCTTCCATTATCCCCATATAACCCCTATATATACTCCCTATATAATCCTATAATATAGT
>CAJNIZ010030757.1:35305-55324 GCA_905231905.1 Symbiodinium pilosum
TAGACTATAGCTCATATGGCAAATTGTTTTTGGGCATTTTCTCGAGGCGCGTTGGTTAGGCTCAGGCGCAAGTTTGCTGCTGGCAGCTTTTCAATGATCACGTTCTTGTATTTTGGGGATATGCAGGGGGCTCTCAATGCTGGGGGAGTCAAGCTTCTATGGACCGTTGAAGGTCCTTTCTTCTAGTTTTTGTCGTACGAATGTCTTCTTGCAAACTTTGTCCATGGCTTCAATATCCTAGGCATGTTTGAGAACCGTGCATTGTGCGTGTATCGCGCGTTTTCACTTGTTTCGGGTACAACTAGCTCAGCTTGAACAGGGGAGCTGCAGGGCCAGTTGCGAAAATTGGTGACACTCTTTCTCTCATATACTGCCACGTGCATCGCAATGAGCATCGGCGACATCCTTTTGCAAAGAAATCGTGCAGTGACGTTACAATCTGGACATGCAAGGGCAAGCTACAGGGCCAAAGAACCATCCATGCTTGTTCCTCAGCATTCCATACTGCTGGTTCATGTCTTTAGCTTCTGAAACCTAGAGGTGTCCCATGACTTTTCATGCCCCCTAGATACACCTTGCAGCTAGAAGGGAAAACCTAAGTTAGAAGCAGGTAATATCTATTTACAATTCTAGCCAACGCTGGTGTTTAGTTATATACGTCCAGTCCGTATATCATAAGCTCCTACACTAGCCCAGTTTGCTTGTCATTTTCCAGTTTTTGTCCACTAATGGGAATTAGTTCGGCCATTGTATTCCTGCATGGCCGTTTGTAATGGCCGTTTCCATAAATGGGGCGACCCCAATATAGGACCCCAAGATACGCGAATCGTTTTAATTGGGATCCGTCAAAACTGGTACCCTGATTTTTGGAAACCTCCAAATGGTAGTTTCCCAAAATAGGGGGACCCCAATATAGACCCCAAAATACTATAGTTCTCATTATAGGGACCCCAAAAAGGTAACCCTAATTTTGAGAAACCCCCAAATAGCTTTGCAGTGGGCCTTACTTCCTGCTATGGAGCCGCGGGACTACATTCATCGCATCCGGGCCAACAAGGCCCGAAGCCCCAGTGCTAGGGTTCCTTTCTTTGGGTTTAGGGTTTAGGGTTTAATTAGGGGGTTTGGGGGCCAAGGAAGAAGCAGGGTTTGGGGTTTCAGGTCTGGAGTTTAGGGTTTTGGGCTGGGGCATTGAGGTTCATGGCTTGGGCTGGCTTAGGTTTAGTACTGAGGGATCTTCAGGGGTTTCCTTGCTAACCCCCTAGGTTCCCCCTTGAAAAGCCTTAATTAGGCCTAGCCTTAATTAGGGGGGGTCCTAGGGGCCGGGGGTAGTATAGAGGGGGGGGAGTACATGAGATCTTGGTCTTGGAGTCATCAACCTGGTTTTCTGCATCTATGAAGTAGCTAGTGCCTGGCGATGACCCCAACTGCCGCAACAAATGAAAGATTGCTTGGAGGTTCATGGGCAAAAACAGTAAGATGGGTTATACTTGGGATTATTGCATTTTAATTCAGGGCACTTGGAACCACACCAGTAGCTACCCAATAACCTTCAAGTAGTGGGGCATGGACCCGAAGCAGTTGACAATGAGGTGGACCTTCACAGCAGGCGTTCATTGCTTGCTTTGGGCAATCTAGACCCCCACGCTGGAAGCCGAAGCCGTTGAAGCGGCAATTCAAAGGTCCTAACCATGAGTCTCTCATGTGGGGCCCTATCTGTTTCCTGGGTCCTAACCAAGGGCCCTTAAAATTTGATTTGTAGGATTTTATAGTGTCTAAGTGCCCCAATGCGTTTTTTTATTCTTTTTTCGCATCGTTTTGTTTGCTGCACAAGCTCTGGACCTGTGGACATCTTTTCAGTCCATTTGCCAACGCTCTGAGCTCCAAATGGCAGTATCTCAAACTATGTGCCTCCGTGATTCCAAACTGTAAGGATCCGACTCGTGAATGGATGCATGGGGTTCATAAGGGCTTAGACGGACGCGGACGTTGGTTGCTGGGCCTCATGCATGGTATCGGGTTTACACGCCATCCCTAGAACTTCAGTCCCACACCACCCTGAAGCCCCATAGCACGCAAGGGAGCAGCAGTTGTGATTCTGATGCAGTACTTCTACCAGATGGAAGGGCTTCGGGCAGCCTGCATGGCCAAAAGATGGCCTCATTCTGCCAGGGAACGCCGGATCAAGTTGGTGCAGACTTTGAGGCGAGGGGGCGGTGCCCGTGCATTGGGAATGCTTTGTTGCAGTGTGAGGGCTTAGGTTGAAGGAGCTTGAGCGAAGTACTGCTTTAATTTAGGGCTCTAAAGCCTGGAATCATGACTCTTGGTTCTTGTGGAGGTCGTGTATGGCTATGATAGAGTTGATGGGATTTGGAGGCACTTTCGGGGAATGCCGCTGGATTTCTTGCGATGTTATCGGTTTTGAACCCTTTTTGAAGGAGCTAGCAGTATGGGCAGTTGCTTTGTGTAATTGTAGCTGTAGAGAATCTCAAGCTTTACTTTGGTTCTTCAGTAATTAGGCAAGTAAGCACCAAATCCTGTTGGGTGCTTTAAGGGCTCCCCGCTGCTGGTCTAGTTGCTCAAATGGTTCAGTGCCGCTACCTACCTTCAGCCCCCAGACCTTGAACCTTGGGTGCTGCCCCCACTCTGCAACAGTTGGATAAAATTGATTAATATTCTTTTGTAAAGCCCTTAGTAAGACCCCTAATACAGACTGTTACAGGCCCAACCTAACCCTACCCTAAACCCTAAACCCTAAACCCTAAACCCTAAACCCTAAGCCCTAAACCCTAAACCCTAAACCCTAAACCCTTAACCTCCCCTGAGCCGTTGGCTTAAGCTGCATCGTAAGTTGAAGCCAAAGTGCCCCAACCCTGAAAGCCATGGGCTTCTGGCAGATCGCAACTTCGACTCAGGCCTTGGCTACTTAGGGGTACCCTTTTGAAGGGGTTTATAGGGGATATATATGGTTTAGGGGTTTAGGGTCAGGGTTTAGGGTTTAGGGTTTAGGGGTTTATAGGGGACATATGAGCTGCAATCTAGACTCCTTAAAGGGGGGTTATATAAGGGATTATATAGGGGACTACTATAGGGGTTATTAAGGGGGATACTAGGAGTTTAGACAGCAGCTCATATATGGTTTAGGGGTTTAGGGTCAGGGTCAGGGTTTAGGGTTTAGGGTTTAGGGATATATGTATGAGGGTATGCAAGGATTTATAGGGCTTAGGGATGAGAGTTTTGCAAAATTAGGGGTACCTTGTTGACTTGTTGGGGGTCCCCATGATTAGGGTTATAGCATTTTGGGGTCCATATTGGAGTCCCCCTGATTATGGAAACTACCATACGCGTTAGGATGAGGTGTAGAGATATGCTAGGTGCCTCTTTTGATGTTGACATCACGACAGTATTCATCAATGTTGGTTTTGGCCTTAGTCTTTCACACTAAGGGAAGTGCAGGCGTTTAACATTGTAATATCCGGTGATGTCAAGCTGGGGAGGCGAGGGCAAAGCGCATTGGTACCGGTATGCCTACAGCAAGGACGCTTACGGATTGTGGGCATCCCTTTTGACGCTCACATGAAGCTCGCGCAAAGGAAACAACAACATCTAAAAAGGCCGCCTGGAAGCGTACTTACAGGAGGACTATTTACCTCGAAGTGTTTTGTTGATACATCAGCCCCAAAGCTCAAGAAGTTGTCCCATTGCAGATCGAACAGTCGTCTCGTTGAACTTAGTCAAGCAACAACTCAGCTGGTTTTATGGGATGTCTTTGATGGCTTTTGCCAACCCCGCCAGTTCTACCTCTATGGCAAGCGCCACTTCACCAGCAGCGGCTGGGAAACGCATCAGGCGAGCTACGCCAAGCCGGACCGCAGTTGGGCTTTCAAACAGGCTACATTGGGATCACATTGGGGTTTTGTTGGGGTTATAGTGGGATAATGGAAAAGAACATGGAAACTATGTTTAGGGGTTGAGGTCTATGGAAGCTGGAGTTACCATCCAGGGAGTTTAGCGATACTGCCATGTGTGGCTCCCACAGGCCCTGCATGACCCGTTTGACCCCTCTGCTCCTGTAGCCGGTCCTAAAGAAGGCTCAGAGTTTAGGGCTTAGCGTTGAGGGCTTGGGGTCTTGTTGCACATCCTTCTGCTTCATGTCCTGTAACCTACTACCTCAAAGATTTTGCTTCTCCCTGGTCTCGCCAGACTTGGTCTGGATATAAGGAACAAGGTTTGCAGGCAATGAAGGCTGGTGCAATTCAAGTGATCTGACGGGTGCCATGAAGGTTGTACCATCAAAGCATCTTGCCACGGATTTCTCAGATTGATGATTGCCCTGCCAGGACTTGCTGGAGACTGCACTTGATCTTGCTGGCCGCGTGTACATTGTGACTTCTGGCTGCGAAGAAAAGATTTGACGTAATTTCCTGCATCAGTAGTGGCGATGCCTTGATATGCTTGTGGGTAGCTGTAGGAAGAACAATTCCTTTTCCCAATTGCTCCTGCGGCTCTGGCCAGTACCAGGTCCCTTGCTCTCAAGCCTTGCTCAGGACGGGGTCCAACTCCGGCATCGGCAAAGAGATCGCGCAGTTCTTGGCAACCAAAGGCGCGTGGAAATGATTCTCAACATGTCACAGTGTTGGAAGCACTTTGCAAAAGACGAGGTATAATGAAAGGGCGGCTGACCTCAAAAGGGCCGTGTCCTTGCCCGGACAGGAAACGTTTGAACCGTGAGACTTGCACATGCCCCTTGAAAATTTGAGGCACCTTTTCTTTGGGCATAAATTGCTGTCAACACTACATCCTAGTCACGATGATTGTCAAAAACTACTGCCGTTACGTGGAAGGAATTTGCAAGTACCACTTGATCCGAACAGCTGGTGTGATCAGTTTGCCTTGTTGCTACTGCCTGTGTGCTTTGCCCTGGGTCATAAACCTCAAACCCAGAAGCAATAACTGGACCCATACATGGTTGTTCGGTGTGCGTTCTTCCCCTCCTGTCACCGAATGGTATCCCTCCTAGTCCCAGCTCTCACCGCACCATAGCAAAAGTGGGGGTTGGTTCTTTCTCGCTCCTTATACAACCTGCATATAACCCATATAATGTGTGTAGAAATCTCTTTATGATCTTTGTGAAGCTATCTTCTAACGCCTTTTACCATTGTATTCCTTTTATAATTCCTTTCAGATTACTTCCTGTTAGGAGTTCTCTGAACATTCCTTTTCAAGTTCTTCTTCATGTTCTTCACACCAGTCCTGATTTGTCATCTCCAAGACCCAAACCTGACCAAGTAGAAGCCAAGAAATCCAAACCTCAGGTCCCAGACGTAATGTAGGGGCCTAAATAATTACCAATATCATGGTTCCATATGCCTTGTTTAATTATAGTATGTGGTACCTCAAATGGACCTCATAATAATATTGATAATTATTTAGGCCCCTATATCATACGACTGCAACTCTAAACCCAACCGCCTGCCCTGATCAGGTGCAACGGTCTACATGCTGTGCCGGAGCAAGGAGAGGGCAGAATCTGCCCGTGCGGACATTGTTGCAAAAGCTGGAGGCGCTTCCGTGCATGTAGACGGTGGAAGCGGGAATATTATCGCATCAATGCCTTTCTAACGCTTGTATGAATGTTTGTCTTATGTTGCTAGACATCCTTTGCTAACCATTCAGGCTGCTCGCTGGCATGAAGGTGGCGCGCATGTGAGAGTTTGACTGAGCGTCGGGGTGCTTCGGTTTCTGTTGCACCATGAAGTCTCAGGAAAACATATGTTTTGCATATAGCAATTCCGGAGGCACCAACTTCATCTATAGTCCTTTGATGGATGGGAGGGTCTAGCTTTTGGAGGTTCAGAGATTCCGCATATGTTTTTTCTAGGCAGCCGGGCCACATTGTATCTTGCCACCGCAGATGCAGGAGGAATCCCCAAGAAAGGGGCCAGACATTTTTGTGTGTGTGTGTGTGGACATTTTGTTGAAAGCCCTAAATCCGATTCATCTCACTTGTGCACACCTCCATCATCCTCAGAACGCATCAAAAAGGACCTGTGATCTCACCACCAGGTAACGCGGAAGGCCGTGTCCATGTTCTGCTGGCGGACTGTAGCCTCGAGGCCGGGTTAGGGGACAAGGGAGGGTTCAGGGTTGAAGGCTCAAGGTTCTGGTGTTGAAGGGGTTAAGGGGCTTTCAATTGGGGTCAAGTGCTTTCCATGCATGTCGCATGTACTATTTTTTTGTTTTTGTTTTCTATCTCTCTCTCTCTCTCTCTCCCCCTCGCTCTCTCTTCTTCTCTTCTTCTCTGCTCGGCTGCTGGCACGGTGTGGTCTCTTGGTCGCGAGCTTTTGCTTGGACATGCCTGACGTGTTTGAGATCCTGATGAAATGATTTGCAGTCATGATCTTATAGTTCGAATTTGTGTGGCCTAGACATGCTGAGTTGTTGCAGGCAGTATCCATGCATTGACAGGGTATTGTGGTCATGAGTTTGTTGGTGTACTAGCAGGCGGCCCGCACATGTTGGTTCGTAGCGAAGCAACTTTCTTACGGTCTCTTGCCCTTTCCCAACCAACGCAAAAGGTAGGGGCAGCACGTGGCCACGGATGTGGATGTCAAAGTACTTTGAAGAGTCATTGCAAAGATTCGCAGCTCCATTAGCTCCCACTTAGCGGCTTGCTTGAAAGCATCGGAAAGCCCAACCTTTAACTCAAGCCAGATAGCTTGTTTTCAGACCGATGTTCGCCGGGTTTGGGATGACTTCTGCGAGCACAGCGTTGCCCAGAGTTCGGATCCAAGTGCGACATTTACAAGAGCAATTGAAGTGATGCTTCAGTGGTTCGCTATGACTGGTTGCGATTGCAGTCATGGCAAGTAGATGCTTCTATACGGTCTTCACCCGTGGTGAAGACGGCTAGTATGGCTATCAAGCTTTGTGCATGCCGCACTGCGCTTGAAGTCGGATGTTCAAGGAGCCCCTGATGGCTGACAGGAGGAGGTTTTGAGGTCAAAAGGGATCACGTATGAGGTTCCAAGCTCATACCTTGCTTTCGCCAAGGTGGCAACCCGACACATGTTCGGCTGGACGGCTTGGTATGCAACGCAGGCATGTGGACGCGGGCCCGTGTCACATGAAAGCGCCATAAAACGAGGGGTATTTTTTGGGCTCTGAGCCGCTGACTGTCGTGGACGCTGGCAGCTTTGTGATGGAAACCATGTGGATCAAGGGATGGTGGAGGGGCAAGGACCGCTTTTGCGGACACGCCTTGAGAAACATTGGCGCTCAATATGGAGTCATTACACACAAAATCGCAATTGTTGTTCACCATTGCAATCTTCAGGATAGCTTCCTTGTGTCTCGTGGTGAAAGGCGCGTTAGTATCTTATCAGTCGTCTTCGTTGTGGTTGTTGCCACTCAGTCATTGCCACTGCTGGTAAAGGTGTGCTACAAGTGGCGGTGTGGCTGAGCTGCTGTTGATAATCTTGCTGTTGCTGGTAGTGTGGAGGCAGTGAGACTAAACCTACAAGGAGTCCCTGAGGCAACAGCATTACTTAGCACGAGTCGCATCGATCTTCATTGTGATTCCAGTATGCATGGGCAAAGTAGAATACGCAGAAACGACAGCAACATCAATGGCACCATAGCTCAAAGGCATTTTAGCCGGAGGCGAAGCTTCAGGGGCAGCCTCAGTTGAAGACAGAATGTAGTGGTAATATTGGGGGTAATATTAGGGTGATCAGGATGGTAATATTGGGATAGTGGAAAAGAAAATGGAAGCTACTGTATTATAATAGGGTACATCGTGGGTTATATAGGGGTTATGTAGGGGTAATGGAAAAGAATATGGAAACTACTAAAATTGGGGGTTATAGTGGCCTTCAGCCGCGCAGGTGCCTTGGCCAACGAGAAGACGATGACCTCCGAGGGCATTGAGCTCACCTTTGCCTCGCATCTCCTTTTCGGTCCGAGCCTGAAGAGTGGCTGTTTAGGGTTTAGAGGGTTTAGAGGGTTTATAGTGTTTATAGTGTTTATAGGGTTTATGGGGTTTATAGGGTTTGCAAGGTTTAGGGTTTAGAGGGAAGGAGCTAGCCTTTGGTTAGCTGGGAATGAAGGAATGAAAAAGAACATTTAAAGTACTAGAATGGGTACAAAGGGACGACTATCCCTAAACCCTAAACCCTGAATGGGTGGATATATACATATATATATATATGCTATCCCTAAACCCTAAACTCCAAACCCTAAATGGGTGGTTATATAGGGAATGCTATCCCTAAACCCTACAACCTAAATGGGTGATAAAGGGACTACTATAAGGAGCCTCTCCTTCATTCCTGGCTAACCAAAGGCCGGGGAGTGGATCAGGAAAAGCTCTGTGAGTTGAAGGCTAGAGGGTTTGAAGCCAGCGATTAGGGTTTTAGGGTTTAGGGTTTAGGGTCCAGCAGAGTTGACGGAATTGGGGTAGACCTTTTTCATCGGAACTTAGTTCCCGAGTTTCTATTTGATTTTCCATTTCACGTGGTTTTTCCATTTGATTCTGCAGTGGAATAGTCGATTCCATTCTCTTTTCCATTCCTCTATATATCCCCATAGAAGCCCTAAACCTAAAATAGTAGTCTCCAGTTATTCTTTTCTTTTTTCCATTCCTCTATATATCCCCATAGAAGCCCGAAACCTAAAATAGTAGTCTCCAGTTATTCTTTTCTTTTTTCCATTCTTCTAAATTTCCGGTATAGAAGCCCTAAGCCTTAAATAGTAGTCTCCGGTTACCAACATCAGGCACCTACCTCTTGGGCAGCCTGGCGATGCCGGTCCTGGAAGCAACAGAGGGCTCCCGTCTGGCCTGGGGCCCCAGGGTTTAGGGATTAGGGTTTAAGGATTAGGGTTTAAGGATTAGGGTTTAAGGATTAGGGTTTAGGGTTTTAGGTTTCAGGGTTTGGGATCATCTTTTTTTCTCCGAATTCTGTGGGTTTGAGGGGGTCTTGGGTCTTTAGAGTGTGGGGGTGCAGGGGTTTAGGCTTTGGAGGTCCTCCCTCCGCATCATAGATGGATTTGTAAATCCAGCACAGAGGGCAGTGCGTCTTATGGTCGGGGGAGGTGATCAGTGATCCGTGCGGATACAGGTTAACCTTTGCAGAACATGAGTAGCGGCGCAGCAGATATCCTGTACACCAACAGCAGTCGCTGTCAGGATAGTGTTATGATTGGCAAAACGCCACAAAGGAGAGTTGCAGCTTAATGTTTTGCCAGGCATGGGTTTGAGGTGCAGGCCACTTACTGTGAGCGGCTTGCGAAAATTTAGAGACAAGCCGCAGCCAGGATGGTTTGACATGCAGTGAAGTGACGAACTCCCATCCTAGGTGTTCGTGAACCTTCTGTCTTGAAAGGTCAGCAGTTAGAACAGTAGTAGCTATAATCATGTTAGTCAGAAAGTATATTCACTGTAGCAACAGCTCCAGTGGGGTTGGGACTGTACCCAAGGCTATCGCAACTAATCCTCGGACTTTGCCTAAACGGTGTAACCTTCCTTCACCACGCGATTAGGAAGGACCCTTTACTGCAAAAGAGTCAACGTAGGAGCCGCACCCCGACAAAATGTCCAAACCTGAAATGAAGTCATGTCTGCGCCTACCGAGATTGTGGTCAGCAGTGGCGGTATGTACAACACTGCGTTTCCGAAGTGGGAGAATGCCACATCAACAGGCAGGGTCGATTGCATGCCTGCGAAGTCGTGGGAGTGTGCGTCCTTTCCCAATTTAGCCAAGTCAAGGGGCAGGTTGAGTAAGGCATGCTGTCATGTAATGTTTATGGAGCTTTGTGATTTGACAGGTTACTCAAGGGAAGCACGGCTCATGCCAGCAGTGACGTTTCACTGATTTTTGTTTCTGATTCTTGGTAACTTCCTGTTGTGATGATTTCAGCTTCGTTCTGCGCTCACCTTCATTTTGCACCATGCCACTCTGGAAGCATCAGAGATTTAGTCTCACATGGCAGTTGTTCTTGCAGCATGTCCAAGCAGGTTGGTGTGAACCTAGTGGTAACCAGGAGAAGGAACTTGGTACTGAACATTGTAGGACGCACCCCCGGCTTCGAATGATTCCTTAATCTCTGCAGGCACTGAGAAGTACGACGGACAGCTGCTGGGCTGAAAGCGGACCATGTCGTCTGACCAGAGACTCATGGCATTCCCGAAATCGGATGCTTAATTTTTCGCATGCTGAAGCACCAGCGCTCTGCTCTGGAGCTCCAAGATCCTCCACCTTTCAAGCTTGAACTCAACTCTTCCCTTTCCCTAATAATGGACCCTCCAACCCTGAATAAACATACATTTAAAGTAGTACCATTACATATTGGGCGGTGATCATATGGAGCGGTGGGGTCGCTCATAATTAGGGGCAGAGGATTAATTCAGACGTCTAGCAGCACAGCGCTCAGAGGCCGCAATGACTTTGATTGGAACTCATGCTTTCCTGCACCACCACCACCACCACCACCAAGACCACAACGACTCAAATTGAGATTGATTGCTGTCAACATTATTGTCCTCTTTTGGGTGCCCTACACATCGGGGGCCGTCTTATACCAGAGACCCCAAAAAGGGACCATCATTGTAACAACCTACCATGTAGTCATGGAGCACCCAAAGTGTGAGCCAAGGTTTGCCTATGCCTACGCAAAGCGAGGGCAGGTCCTGCTGTGCGAGCAATGGTCCGAGCTCCATCCCAAGGATGCTGGGATTAGATTCCGTGGGCTGAGGGGGCTGAGGGTTTTAGGGTTCCTGGTTTGGTGCTTATGGTTTGCTTATGGTTTAAGGTTTAGAGCTGTAATGTCTTACGGCCTGATGAGGTTGAGGTTTGTCGGGTAAGGAATTACGAATTTGAGGCTTTCATTTTGTCAGATAAACTTTAGCAGATGAAGTAGGAGTTGCACAGACCTCACGGGATGGGATCGACATGTTCTGCAACCTGAATTCGTAGCATCGTCGACGCAGTGTATGCTTGTCAGAGACCTCTCAGGACGATGAGGTGCTTCATGGGGTCTTAGGATGGTATTTTTTGATGCAGGTTCCTGAGGTTGTATCAAGCATGCCTTGGATTGGATTGCTTTTGGGCCCGAGGTGACGTTCAAAGGTCTATTCTCCTCTTGTCTAGAGTTTTGCTGCCAGGATCTTGTGTGTTCTTGCTGCTTGTCCAAGATGACCTCCGCAGTTGTCTCCATCTGTCTTGCTGGTGACCATGCTCGTTGCTGCTAGTAGTATAGCACAAGCATTGCCGGCTGCGCTGGTTTTTGTCGCTGTACTTCACATAACTTCACGTACACAACATGTGTGACATCCTTAGTTTATAGGGAGCATGTTGCAAATGTCCCAGTCTCCAAATTGTATCTCACCTTCTCGACGATGCTGCAAGTCCTTGCTCTGACTCTTAGCCCTAAACCTTAGCCTCTACACCCTTCTCTCTGGAATCCTGATACCGCAACCCCGCAAGCCTTACTCAAAAGATGACTGCAGCGTCAGGTGAAAGTGGTCAGCTGCCACCCGGGCTGGACTTCTACCCCGGCTGTGGAGGAAGCGTATGGCTCGAGCAGCAAGTCTGACCTAAGATCCCAAGGATAGTAGTGGTGGTGCTGGTGGTGGCAATCGTAGTGTTAGGAGCCAGGCAAAAACACTAATCTCCAGTGAAGACCACGCAGCCCCCGTAGCTTGTGGATTTCTTGGGTCAACAATTTGATGAGTCTCCCAGGCAAATCCTATTTGGAGCCGATGCGAAACACGTGGCAGGGTGCTGAAGGCATCGTCTGGCGGCTCGGCTGAATCGGCCAAGCGTCACACTTGGGGCGCAGATCTTTTTTCAGAGCATGGGTCCCCACCAGGATGCGAATTTATGAGTCTTCAGGCTCACCTCCTAGAGGCTCGGAGATATAGCTCAGCTCAGCGTTTCGGCCGGTTTTTGTGCTGCAGAAGACGCAGTCCATGAAGATTGAGATAGTTATTGCTACATGGGATTGATAACCAACGATCGGCATAAAGACTTTAGGTAAATGCAGGAGTCACTGCATACAGTCTTCATATCCTGTTGACGAAAGCGTTGTGCTGGAGCTGAAGCATATGCGTACTGGCTCATACTTGCTGCCTCTACCAAATGCAAAAGCAGGGGCCCTTGTTCTGCCACCCTGCCAGGCTGTGTGTGGCAGATGCAAGCAAGATCGAGGGTGGTGCTTTCTACTTGGACCGGGAGCCGCAGGTCAAGCACATGGGAGGCGGGACAGCGCTGGGTGTTGAAGACTTACACAGCAGATGCTGGCAACAGACATGGGAGATTTACAAGGATGCCTTACCTGAAGATACGGTCATCTCACTGCAGATGTTGAAGGTGAAGTTTGAGAGTCGAAATGCTGAGGCCTATTGTACACAATCCTTCCGACATCCCAACAAGCATTGTGCCGGCTGTACTCGTGTCCTAAATGCACGCATGGACTTGAACATCTGTCTGACAATTGAACATACGACAGGAGCTACAAGGGGATCACAGGAGTCCCTTTTCGGGATCGAAAGCCAGAACCCTAAACCCTAACCAGAGGCGCTTTCTTCACCGAGGGCACCATCACCAAGAACTCCCCAGGGGAGGTGGCTGACATGATGCGCCTCCTTGAGGCAAACGGATCGCGTCGTAGTTTAGGGGTTTTCGGGGTTTCCGGGTTTAGGGGCTTGGAGGCTAGGTGACGGTGTCAGGGTTAAAGGTTCTGGATCTAAGGGTCTAAAAGACTCATGGGGAGCGGGGGAGCAAACAAAGGGGTTGGCACGTATTCATGTGCGAGCTTGCATGGCGCCTCATCATTTTGATGCCCTAGGGCCTACACCGCACGACTTCTCTAAAGTATATTATCGTATAAGATAGCGCGTCATTTTATGGTATGATATACTATAGTATATTGTAACATATAATACTATACTATTGGGATCCATGCCTCCATTCCCCACTGATCTCCATGCAGGACTGGGCCAATGGCCGACGCGACACAGCCACGCGCGTCGCTGCAGCCCCCCTCACTGCTATGGCCTCCCCGATAGATGCTTGGTCCAAAAGGTGGGAAATACACTCCCGGAAACTAACATGGAAACCCCAAAAAGGGCCCTTTAAAGACTACAGTCCTTCTAAAAGGGGGCTATATGTTGGCAAGCCCAGGGAATGCTTAAGACTAGTTTGGCGGGTTTTGAGACTGTTATAAAATGGGGTACCCCTGGGAATGCTTAAGACTACAGAGGGGGGGCACAGACCCTAGGAAAAGTAGGGAATAGTGGGAATATTTGTGAAGAGACCAATCATGAGCTGAAGTTTTTGTTTCTCCTTGGCCTGATCTTCAGCTGCTCAGGGGCACCTCCAGTATTATGACCGGTAGGCAATCGTTAGCTGTAGAATATCAGAATGTTGTAGACTAGACGACGCTTACAGCCGTTGCAGAGTCTAGTTCCTATCATGTCCGGTTCCAGACATTCGGAAGAGTTCGGAAGAGCTCGGACTGGCCCCGTCAGCATTCCCAGGCCTTAGCGGCGCCGCGCAGGGATTTGAAGCCCCTGGCCAATTGCCCCAGCCAGAACGTAGGCTCTGTCAGGCCCCGTCCCGCCGCGAAGGCCTGGGAATGCTTACGGGGCCCAGTCCGAGCTCTTCCGAAGCTCTTCCGAGTTTTTGCGAACTGTTCGGAAGAGCTCGGAAGAGCTCGGACTCGCCCCCGTAAGCATTCCCAGGCCTTAGCGGCGCCGCGCAGGGATTTGAAGCCCCTGATTGCCCCAGCCAGCATAGGCTCTGTCAGGCCCCGTCCCGCCGCTAGAGCTCGCCTGGGCGACACCCCCTAAACCCTACACCTTATAAACCCATTCGAAACCTTAAAACTTAACCCTAAAACACGTGTTGTGGGGCGAATTCTTTGTTTAGATAGGCAACTATTCTAGGGTTCGCTTGGGTAATATTTTAGAGTTCACTGAGGTCGGAAACAGGTTTGCGATTGCCCGAAGTTCCGCTTTGCACGGTATTTGGAACTCCCGGAGTTCAGTTTGGCGCAGTATTTGGACCCCTCCCCTAAGCGGTCTCCGCGCGCCATTCTGCCCTAGTCTTAAGCATTCCCTGGGCTTGCCAAGCTATATGGGTTTCCATGTTTGGGGGAGTGTAGTTACATCTTTGGGAAAGGGGGTATATGTGGACTACTGGCAGTTGAGAAGAGTTAAATGGGATTGTGAGGAGTTGTGAGGGTGCTTCTGAACCCTGGGATGCTCATAATATGATATAATCTATCACATATACTGTAGTATACTATATGATCATGTAATGTACTATACTATATTATACTAGGGCCCATGCCGTTGAGAAATCCCAAGGCTTGGGTTTTGGGCATGCTTCAGGAGAAGCCTTCAATGTATTTTCAGCAGGGTAGCCCCAAACCCATGTGAGCTGTAATCTAAACTCCTTGGGGGGAGTTATCTCGGGGATTATATAGGGGAGTGTTATAAGGCTTATTAAGGGGGATACTAGGAGTTTGGAGTCTGGAGTATAGGTTCTGTCGAGTCTTTGATGGGTGTTTGACGAAAACTTACATTGTTGCTCAAGCAGTCTACATGCTGTTTCAGCAAAACTGATTCAGGGTCCTGGAAGTTCTAGTTGATAGTCAAAATCTAGCGGTGATCTCTGGTATGTTGAACTGTTGTTTGCCTTCAGGAGGTATAGCGTGGTTGTGAAAACTGATGTGCAAGTAAAGCTCTGTGTGCTTCTAGCTCCTGCAGAGCATATGAGCTGTTTATCCTTACTTCAACCATCCTTGCTTCAGCAGACGCCGAAACAGATAGAATACCAGGCAAATGACAGCCTTCAATGGGAGATTGTGCAAAACTGGCTTCCAAACCGTGCACCCGTTTCCTACGCGCTAGAGACTTTAGCCAGACAATGCAGTGTATGGCCAGCAACCTGGATCCCCATTGCCTTCATCAAAAGAAGGTGGAAACCGTTATATGGAAGATAGGGGCTTTTATAGGGATGACGCTAGAGATTCCTTCCTCGGTTCCCTGCTGACAACCAGTAAGATGACGTGCCAAGGAGCTGCCAAAGTTTATGGGCACCTGGTATGTGCCATGGAGGCATTATGCAGTGAAAGCTACGGCAGTGTCACCGCTGATCCTACTTGTTGTTCCTCGTAGCAAAGCATACCCTTCTGAGATCACCAAACTTGCACACTCCCCGAAAATGGGCAGCTGAAACCATACCAGCAAGTGTGGGAGCCAAAGCCAAGCCACTTCTCGCAACGAGTCCACAGTTCTTTACGCGGATTTGGCACTTGATGGAAGCTGTCCCAAGTAAACCCAAGCACGTATTTGATCCTTCGATCCTGGATTCAGCGGCGCAGTTGCAAGGTAATCGCCAACATTCCCACCTTCTTCGACAGAGGCACTACTCACAACATTGAGCAGTACACCCTTGATGAAGGAGGACCCTTCTACCACCTTTTTCACTGCCAGCCAGCTACACACACTCATAGGTTTAGGTTCTGGGAGCCCAAAGTAAAGATGGTCATTATATCCCATTCCTTCCTCCCTCCTAACCACCAGTAGGGAAGCAAAGTACTCAAGCAACCTCGCTCTGGAGGAAAGATGGTGCACGTCGACTTCACCTACCGGAAGGTCGCCCGAACATGTTAATCTGGGCAAATAAATCATAACGGCCTCACCCGATCTCACCCCCAAATGTTGGTTTGTCACGAGAATAGACACAACCATCGATTTGTGCCTAAGTACTTACTACTAGGGGCCACATAACCATAATTCAGGGTACTAGGAGGGTACTCGACAAGAGTCCCCAAATTGACTTCATTACCGACTTTAGAATTGTTATGGAATGGCCAGGTCTTGGAAGTAGGCAGGAGGTTGTAGCTGGCTTGTTGTGTAGATGCAGAAATTCAAGAGATGCTTAAAGCTAACTGCTCAAGATTCGGAGTGCGTTCTTTGGGTTCTTATGAGGAAGTTGAATCTTCCAAAAGGTTGAATGGGTCGACTTTGTGAGAATTTAATACCCTTAAACCCACAATTCTCAAGCCCTGTATCCCAAAACCCTAAAACCCAAAAGCCCAAAACCCTAAAACACTAAAGTCCAAAACTCTATTCTCTTCGCTAGGTTTGCAGACTGTGCCCAGCATCGCAGGCCCCGAAATCGCGAAGCCTTATCCCTACACCCTGCAGGCAAAAACCCACACTCCAAATCTCAAACCTCATATTCGCGGCATAAGTGTGTTTCGTAATAATATACCCAAAAGCGGAGCAGAATGATCATCGAGATCCTCCTGCTTACTCTGGAGCCCATTAGCCATGAAATCCTCCATGATACAGGCCCCAGCACACCATTTCCATAGGATCCCTTTGCATGAAGGCCTCTGGCAAACCTGCACTGCTTCAGCAGCGCGCTGAGGCTGAGGGTTCGTTTGGGTAGGGTTTAGGGTTTAGAGTTAGGCTTTCTCAACATTTGGGATCATTGGGTTGCGTCGTCAGAAAAAGGCCAACAGGTGTCACAGAAAGAAACACCCACATTTGGGTTGAGGCTTTAGGAACGTCGGTTCAGGGATTACGCTTGAGGATTTGAGGCTGACTTTCGAATAGGGTGGAAGGATTGTTCATTAGGTTTTAGGGTTCAAGAAAACCAGCGCAGGAATTGTGATCGTGATCGTGATCTGAACAGGCTTTTTTTCTCGGTTTACTGGTGGAATGAGAAGCGTTTCTGTTTAGGGTATGAATATGGCCCTGCCCGTGATTGGAATCCATCAGCCTTGTCAGCCCTGCTATTTATTTTGCACGGACATGATAATGCCACTGGCAGCAGTGACTATGCCTACCTTGCACCCTTTCAATGCCTTCCTTCTTTCTACCTTGTGTGCAAGGCTGTTTTGGGTGCGAACCCATGAGGGATAGTTGAAATTACTGGGTTCTATAAGGGATACCAGGAGTTCAGACTATAGCGTCCACAATTGTGAATCTTCACATGCCACCATCGCAACCCCTGCAGCCATCCTTGCAATCACGACTTTTCTGGTGTTCAGTTAGGAATGAAGGAATGGGATGCTAAGAGCAGGCTCTATACAACCCATTATGGTAGTTTCCACTTTCTTCCGTTCCTTTTAAACGCTAAGCCCTAAACCTGATAGTAGTTTCCATTTTCTTTTCCTTTCCTTCATTGCCAGCTAACCAAAGGCCAGCTGTTGGCAGGTCGTGAACGAGGCTTGCACTCAGTGGGCCATATCGCCCAAGCTTGGCCAGGTGCTAAGCAAATGAGAGGTTCTACAGGGGGTTATGTTGGGATTCTATTGGGGTTATATAGGGGTTATATAGGGATAATGGAGAAGAACATGGAAACTACTATAATGTAATAGGAAAACTTGATGAACGAGCTTTAGAGGAATGCTGGCTGACGTTGGATAGCTGCAGTGTCACAGTCCTTTTAAGGGCGAGCTGTGGTGAGAGTGGTTGCAAAGCGTAGGGGTGGCGAATATACAGTTGGGCTCCATTGGGGCTTCCCAAAAACTAGGGGCCCATTTTGTCAGGATTGTTGTGATTGGGAATTTGTTTGGGGAGAATTTGAGGCCATTTACCAAAATTTCTTAGAGCCATTCCCAACCGGGATTGTGCAAGCGCCGTGCATCCCGCAGCATGGAAAAGAGAGCTTTCTTTGCCAAGGTGTATTCCTGCCCTTGAGAATTGCCTACCTCGTAGCAGACTGTGCAGAGGACTGGCGTTCAAGCAGGGAGCGCTCAAAATGCAGCTGGCGGAGTGTGTCGCATGTGCTTAGCCAGGACTATTCGACTACCATCATCGGAGTGCCAGACAAGTCCTACGTCTGGATCATGGCCAGAACGCCGACTGTGGACCAGGCGCCAGATTTTAATGCACGGCAGCTGTTTAATGAGGCGGCGAGGATAAACCCAATATGTGTCAACCCAGAAAGGCAACATCTTCAGAAAAGAGTGTCAACATGCAACAGCAGACTCTGGCCCAGGCAACGTACGACGCGCTTATGGCCAAAGCCAGGTCTTTCGGTCCTTGCCTGCAAGAGTTTGACAACTGTCAGGCAACAGCAAGCCCAGACATGTTGAACCCAGGCTACGACACATCTAAAATCCTGCGGGTTGCCCAAGACTGAGAGCGTGGGCTCTGGGAATGTTTGTTACCTGCAGGTGCACACCTTGTGTGCCCAAAGATGTTAATGAAAGCGTCTGGCTTCACTTATTTTGCCGAATGGCACGCTGTAGCCTGGCCTCAAGAGGAGGGCCGCGCATGCAGACACCAGCTGATGACACTGATTTTATCGTTTGTGATGGTATTGCCGTTGCTGTGGTCATGACGGGTTTGGCCGCTTCCCGTTGTATTCGAGACTGTCTGGTGGGAGAGGCGGCTTTCTGACCAGACTCTCGAATTGGAGGGGAGCTTCGTTGGTAAGGGTTTCTAGTGTAGGAGATTCCGGGACTGAGTCCAGTAAAGCCTTTGAATTCGGGGCTCACTTCAGCACAGCAGCTGCTGCCAGTTTTCTGTTGCGTCTGCGGCACTTGGCCGCAGACTACACATTTTCAATTCGCAAGGCATCGTTTCCAGATTTACAGAACCACTGGCTCGATGACATGAGATCAAACTCGCAGAGTTTCAAACCAACCTGGGGCATGCGGGGAAGTGCATGAGCATTCAGCTGACAATTCCGCAACACCAGTGGCTCGCTTAGACGGCGGAAGTTGAAGGATGTGAACGGATTTCTGAGAGTTTCCTATGCCCTGAGGTCTGTAGCCTTCATGGTGAACAGATTCCAGCATAGGAATTGCATGCACAAGTCTACTTGACCTTGACCGGAAATTTGCACGCATGAGGACCAATGCCTTGAGCCATGGTAGCTGTGCCAGCCGAGTCCTGTAACTGCAGCTGAGACCTACACTGGAGCTTTTCTGTAGCCATGGAATCTCCAGAACATCGTACAGTGGGAATTGTGGTGGCAAGCATTATGCTCTGCTTCTCCTGCTCTTGCTTGCTGGTTTGTGGGATTTGCATCTGCATGTGCGTGCGGGGGGTCCCTCCAAAGTACGTCCCGCGCGTGGAGGCCTACCTGAAGGAATTGGAGGCTCAGGGCTACCTGCCCAACTGGGATGGTATGACAGAAGTTGAGAAGCAGCAGCAAAGTCCCACATCTGGGGAGCCCGAGGACTTGCCCCCCTTGGAGGAGATCGTTCTAGAACCCAAGCCGCAAGTTCCAGCAAAGCCTGGAGCAGACGACAGCGGGACCTAAGCTCCAGTCAAAAACTGACCCGAGCATTTGTCCTGAAGCGCTGCAGCTTTGAACGTTGCTGCATGTATTCATTTGACCAGCCATGGAAGCTATTCCAAACCAACGTCTTTCAACATCGTTCCCAATAAGCCCCCTCCTCCCCCCCAAAAAAGAGAACGACATCCACATAGTCCCTTGAAACTCGGCTGTCAGAGATTGCGAGGGTGTCCAATGTGGTACGTGCTACCTTCCGACATGCTAACGTTGATTTCTTTATTTTGGAATCCCAAAGAGTTCCGGCACATGCTGACGCCAGGAACCCTCGAACATATTTGCATATATATATATATACACACACCTGTGCTTACTTGTGGTTCGCAGGGATTGGAGGAACGGATCACTACAGGATCCCCATAGTGGTCGCTATGTACTCTTCCATTCGGGTTTAGGGTTTAGGAGTTTAGGGTTTAAGGGTTTAGGGTCCCTGTAATCCACTCCCGCATATGCCACACACTCACCAGCCTAAGCCCTGAACCCCAACCCTTAAGCTTAATCCTACAGGCCCTTTGCCACTAGGTGTGAATATAGTCCCCCTTAAGTAGATAGAATATGGTTTTGGGTATATTCTAATAAGAGCACCATATACCCCATATTCTATCTACTTAAGGGGGACTGTAGCCATGCGGCGCCCCCCCCAAGCCCCCTTCTCTGACATGCTATGAGACCTCGGCTTGCACCTGTCATGGCGGGG
>CAJNIZ010030757.1:55424-66306 GCA_905231905.1 Symbiodinium pilosum
CCCTAGGGACCAGTCAGTTTATGTTATCCTTAAACCCTAAACCCTTTTAAATCTCACTAAATCCCTAGGGACCAAGCAGTTTATGTTATCCTTAAACCCTAAACCCCTTTATATCTCACTAAATCCCTAGGGACCAGTCAGTTTATTTTATCCTTAAACCCTAAACCCCTTTATATCCCACTAAATCCCCAGGGGCCAGTCAGCTTATGTTCCTCCTTTATATCCCACTAAATCCCTGGGGACCAGTCAGCTTATTTTTTCCTTAAACCCTAAACCCTTTTATATCCCACTAAATCCCTAGGGACCAGTCAGTTTATGTTATCCTTAAACCCTAAACCCCTTTATATCTCACTAAATCCCTAGGGACCAGTCAGTTTATTTTATCCTTAAACCCTAAACCCCTTGATATCCCACTAGATCCCTAGGGACCAGTCAGTTTATTTTATCCTTAAACCCTAAACCCCTTTACATCCCACTAAATGCCTAGGGACCAGTCAGTTTTGTGTTATCCTTAAACCCTAAACTCCTTGATATCCCACTAAATCCCTGGGGACCAGTCAGTTTTGTGTTATCCTTAAACCCTAGACCCCTTTATATCCCACTAAATCCCTAGGGACCAGTCAGATTATGTTATCCTTAAGCCCTAAACTTTATATCTCACTAAATCCCTAGGGACCAGTCAGTTTATGTTATCCTTAAACCCTAAACCCCTTTATATCCAACTAAATCCCTAGGGACCAGTCAGTTGATGTTATCCTTAAACCCTAAACCCCTTTATCCCACTAAATCCCCAGGGACCAGTCAGTTTTGTGTTATCCTTAAACCCTAGACCCCTTTATATCCCACTAGATCCCTAGGGACCAGTCAGTTTTGTGTTATCCTTAAACCCTAAACCCCTTTATATCCCACTAAATCCCTAGGGACCAGTCAGTTTATGTTATCCTTGAACCCTAAAGTCCTTCATATCCCACCCAATCCCCAGGGACCAGTCAGTTTTGTGTTATCCTTAAACCCTAGACCCGTTTATATCCCACTAAATCCCTAGGGACCAGTCAGTTGATGTTATCCTTAAACCCTACACCCCTTTATATCCCACTAAATCCGCAGGGACCAGTCAGTTTTGTGTTATCCTTAAACCCTAAACCCCTTTATATCCCACTAAATCCCTAGGGACCAGTCAGTTGATGTTATCCTTGAACCCTAAAGTCCTTCATATCCCACTCAATCCCCAGGGACCAGTCAGTTTTGTGTTATCCTTAAACCCTAAACCTCTTTACATCCCACTAAATCCCTAGGGACCAGTCAATTTATGTTATCCTTAAACCCTAAACCGCTTTATCCCACTAAATCCCTAGGGACCAGTCAGTTGATGTTATCCTTAAACCCTAAAACCCTTTATATCCCACTAAATCCCCAGGGGCCAGTCAGTTTATGTTATCCTTGAACCCTAAAGTCCTTCATATCCCACTCAATCCCCAGGGACCAGTCAGTTTTGTGTTATCCTTAAACCCTAAACTCCTTGATATCCCACTAAATCCCTAGGGACCAGTCAGTTGATGTTATCCTTAAACCCTACACCCCTTTATATCCCACTAAATCCCCGGGGACCAGTCAGTTTTGTGTTATCCTTAAACCCTAAACCCCTTCATATCCCACTAAATCCCTAGGGGCCAGCCAGTTTATGTTATCCTTAAACCCTAAACCCCTTTATATCGCACTAAATCCCGAGGGGCCAAGCAGTTTATGTTATCCTTAAACCCTAAACCCCTTGATATCCAACTAAATCCCTAGGGACCAGTCCTTAACCCTAGACCCCTTTATATCCCACTAAATCCCTAGGGACCAGTCAGATTATGTTATCCTTAAGCCCTAAAGTTTATATCTCACTAAATCCCTAGGGACCAGTCAGTTTATGTTATCCTTAAACCCTAAACCCCTTTATATCCAACTAAATCCCCAGGGACCAGTCACTTGATGTTATCCTTAAACCCTAAACCCCTTTATCCCACTAAATCCCCAGGGACCAGTCAGTTTTGTGTTATCCTTAAACCCTAGACCCCTTTATATCCCACTAGATCCCTAGGGACCAGTCAGTTTATGTTGTCCTTAAACCCTAAACCCCTTTATGTCCCACTAAATCCCTAGGGACCAGTCAGTTTATGTTATCTAAACCCTAAACCCTAAAACCTAAACCTCCGTTCGTGTCCCACAAGGCTCTGCTAGGCCTGGTAAAGACCGGCGAGTGCGGAGCTTGGAGTCTCAGAGTGTCCCCTTCTGTGCTATAGTCTAAACTCCTTAAAAGGGGGTTATATGGGGGATTATATAGGGGAGTATTCTAGGGGATATAAAGGGGCTTACGAGGAGTGTAGACTACAGCTCATATGATAGCTATTCTGCTATTCTCATTAATGATGTTTTATTTTGATTGTTATTCTCATTATCACTACTATTACTAGTCGTGTTATATTAGGGTTATATGGGGTTAATGGAAAAGAAAATGGAAACTGCTATAATGGGTTATATAGGGAGAGTAGAGGGGTTTTATGGAGGTTATGTAGGGGTAATGGAAAAGAATATGCAAAACAGTAGTTTAGGGTTCGGGGTTTGGGGTTTAAGGTTTGGGCATTTCGTGCGAGGTGCTGGTGCTGAAAGCACCCCGGAGCGAACCTCGAAGCGTATGAGCCCAGACCTGCTAGCGCTCCTCCCCCTATATAAGCCAGTATAGTAGTTTCCATTTTCTTTCCCATTACCCCTACATAACCTCTATAAAGCCCCTAAGCTCTCCCTATATAACCCATGATAGTAGTCCTGACAGTACTTTAGCGCCGCAGGCGGCGTAAGATTTTCTGCGTGCAGAGGTGTTGCAGCAGGTTATTTCAGTGATGTGTTTGTTTCTTATTGTGCGCAGCCGACAGGCCAGGGCAAATGACAGGTGACTCTCATAGCCAGAAAAACGGAAAGACACTTGCTGGTTCCCCTTACTTTACTGACCTTTGCCTGTTTAAAAAGGTGGCTTGGATAGGCTCTGGACATCAAAGTAGGTATGGTGTCATGTGGACGTAGAAGCCGAATCGCATGTGAGTGTTTCCTTTATGTTTGGCAAGGATGGCCCTTGAGTCATACGTAGTCTGCAGTCCTTAGTGCATTCTTCCGAATGCGGTGTGTGCAGTACATACGGTGTAAGTGTTACATGTACTTGTGACAGGTCCAGGCATCGCATTGTTTATGGATGCCTATGGGATAGATTTCCATTCATGTCTGCTGGTGCAGAGCAGTAGGAGGATCCTAAGCAAGCGTGATTCCTCACAACCCGTAGTAGACCTCATAATTTTTGCCTTGAGCCCACAGTTGGGACCCAGGTTCCGAGATTTTACATTCTCGGCCGAACTGTATTCGTGCAGCTGGCTACGGTTTGTGTCCTGGAGCTTAGAATCGGTTCCCCTTGCGAAGATGCTCCTCAAGAAAGGCTTTTGAAGGGGAAGGGGTAAATTCTGGGCGATTGATGGCTAGGCCTGCTGTTTGTCAGTTGGGAATGGAAGAATGGATCCTTCAAGTAACCCAAACACAATCCCCAACCATAGTTTCCACTTGCTCTTCCCCTCCTTCATTCGCTGCTCGCAACCAGCAAGTAGGGGATGATGAGGAAAGAAATCCCCAGCAGTGACGGTTGCCGCGACACCGACGCCATGTTTTTTCAGACATTCCCCAAAACCCTAAGTGGTAGTTTCCATTTTCTTTTCCATTATGCCTATATAGCCCCAATATACTGTAGTAGTTTCAATTTTGTTTTCAATTATCCCTATACATCCACCATATATCTCCTATATATAGCCTCGAATAATCCCTATATATTCCCAAGTTTCCATTTCATTTTCCATTTTTTCCATTTGACTCGCCATTATAACCCCAATATGTCTTCTAGGATCCCAGAGCCAGGGACCTTTTCAAGCTGCTGTCGCTGGCATGCTCCTGGAGAACGCAGGAGTGACCCAGCTGTATTTTGAGTGATTCCTTGGCGTTTGGCGAGTTTCCGATTGGGTGTCCAAATGGGAAATACTCCAGTCAAGTGAGGGCATGCCCCAGGTTTGAGACAACCATTTGGCAACAGTACGCCTTCAACGGCTTCTATGCACCGCCAGCGCCCGCAAAGCTATAAAAGAATTATGCAAACAAATGACAAACCAGTGCGATGTGGAAGCCTGACCGAGTGATTCGTAAGGTCATTTTGCAAGAGTTGGTAGCTTCCATTTTCCTTCCAGTATCCCAATATATACCCCATATTCTATCTACTTAAGGGGGACTATATGTCTACAGGAGAATGCCATGGGGACCTGAAGGGTCAGAACAAACTATCTTGGGCACCTTGCACAATAAGTGAGAGGACATAGGGATAAATGATACTGGAAACATGGAAACTACTATTTAGGGTTTAGGGTATAGTCCCCCTTAAGTAGATAGAATATGGCTTTGGGTATATTTTAATAAGATCCCCATACACGCCAGGAAAATCAAATGCAAACTACTCCAGTATAGTATATTGGAGTTATATTGGGATAATGGAAAAGAAAATGGAAACTACAGGGTGGAACATGGTCCGGCTTAGTTGGAGATTCCCTGCGCTAGACCTGTGCCATGATAGTGCCTATCGGGATCCTTTTCACAAGGGCAGTCAAGACAGGGCAGAGGCTTTGAGAAACTAGCGCTCTTTAAAATCTGTTTCGAAGACTAGAGAAAGTTGAGAAACTAAAAAAAAACAGTTAATCTGAAAGCTCCAGGTCGCAACCTTATGTCGTGAAGGTGCAGCAGATTTTCTGGCACCTCTGCCATGTTCTGACAGTAGGTGGAAGGACGCTCCTATCGACGTTATGGTCTGTTTGCATCTTGTACTCGCATTGTAGATGGATCCATGAACTTTGATGCAAACTCAACGGAGACCCCTCCCTAAACCCTAAACCCTAAAACCCTAAACCACAAACCCTAAATCCTAAACCCCTAAACCTCGAACCCCTAAACCTTAAACCCTGAACCTCTGAACCCTAAACTCCTGGATCTAGGACGGACACTTGAGGATTGACCTGCCTTTCGTGATTTGGCTGGACTTTGAATGCATTAAGTCTTGCTTCAACTGTCCATGAAGTCTGACCCAATCTTTCATGGAACCGCATATGAGCTACAGTCTGCACTCCTTAAACGGGGTACATCGGGGCATATAGGGGAGTATTAAAGAGGGCATTAAGGGGGATACTAGGAGTCTAGACTGTCGCACACATGGTGTTGTGTTGGTGTTGTGTGATGGTGGGTGGCCTAAACAGATCATCCAGTAGTAGGTGTGGCTGATGCATGGACTAAACCCTAAACCCTAAACCCTAAGCGCTCCCTTCCTAAGATTGGAGTTCTGCGGCTTTGGGGATCTGACAGGGCCCTCGAGAAATGTGCGCATGGTTGAGGACCCACATGGGAGTTTGCAAGAACAGGGGCCTGTTTGTATACCCACAAATACAAAACCGCCCTCCCAACAAGCCTTACGTAGCCCATACCACCGGCTCCCTGAGCCCTCAACCCTGAGGGTGCTTGTGGCAGGGGCTTTGTCCGGGCTCCCGAGTTTGATGTAGCAGAAGCCGAAGAGCAGGCGGGGATTGATGAAAGGTCTGGGTCCTCTACACGTATGTGCAGCATGGCGCTGGTTCTGGACAATTGTGAGCAGCAATCTTAATAACTACTCTGATTCTCGCTGTGTCATGAATGTATGGTCTTGATGGCATGGGTGGGTCGGGTTTTGGGGTGGGAATTCAGCGTTTCCGATGATGAAGCCTCATTTATTGGGTTCTCATGTAACAGGCCACCCATACGCAAAGTATGCGATGTGAGCCTCCTCGCCTGCGCGAACTTGTTATGGTTGGCACATCTTGCACAGCCCCCTTCTGATGAGATAAAGGCCCATCCAAATCTTGAAATCACTATGCTTATCCTTTTACTGGTCTCAGCATCCTAATAGCCCAATGTATTACCCCAATGATGGAAAATCAAAGGCAAAGCAAATGGAAAATGTCATGGAAACTAGGGGTTTACAGGGATGTAGGTCTGCCAAGGTTTTTCCAGCTCTACGGATGTTTTGATCTTCGTAAGAGCGAGCCCTGGCTCAGAGCATCAAAGAAACTTTTAAACTTGGGTTGAGGCTATATATTTGGGTAATATTTTATTGGGGGTACATGGCGATAGTGGGAAAGAACATAGAAACTATTATAATAGAGTACATATCAATTAGGGTCAGGGCCCTAGTTGATAGGTATTTGTCTTCTGGTTGTTGATTCTTTCGCAGAAAGACTGAGAATGATGGCTCTTGAGCCTTTTTTGTGCATGACGGTAGAAACGTACGTGAATGATTTTTGAGAGCCTTCCAATGTAACAAGCATTGGCCCTTGCGAGGAGCATCTTGCCTGGATTGGCTTTTGGCTCATATTCGGGACTGTAGTGTACGGGGCTCTTCAGGATGCAAGACCATATTCTGACTTTCTAGGGAAAATGCGAACATATGATATAGGGGTTATATGGGGATGATATCCCCACATTCCTTACTAAGAACCAGTAAGTCTGGGGCCCCTGCAGTACTTGCAGAGCGTGTTTTGCGAGGCGGGGCCGCAGCTGTGTTGGAGCCTCGCTTCGCGGACGGATGGTAGTGCCCAGCAGGCTGTGAAGGGTTGGTGCTCCCTTCACCCCCAGGGTTTAGGGTATAGGGTTTAGGGTTAATGTCATGAGAATTTTCCAATATTAGCGGGGTGGAGGCTTTACAAGTATTGGCATCATCGCATGTGCATGCAGCAATAGGAGGATATACCAGGGTTGTGGCAACCCCAGTAATGGAGAATATTAGGCAAGAAGGTGGAGTTGGTAACCCAACCCCCATAAGAAAGGGAGTGGGGTAATCACAGTCCCCAACGTTATTGTAAGATTGTAGTGCTTCGTCCTTTGTTTGTCGGTTAAGGGTTTTGGTGTTCAGAAAGTGCGGATGTTGGTGTGCCTTCAACGTCCCAGACCCCCAGAAGAAGAGGATTTTAGCGCCCCCAAACATATAGTCTCTAGTAAGGGCACGTGACCCCACAAGAGTCATATGATAGTCATAGGGTTGTCATTTGGGGGTTGGGGGGACCAGAATCCCTTTATCCCCTACGCTGCACTCGAAGGCGGAGTGGCCTTTCATTCGGGACATTCTGCTGTGGCTCTACGACAAGTTTCCAACCAGGACTCTGTGTTTTCTTGTCAGAATTAGATTTGGGGATGGATGGATGGATTCGGCGCGAAGCCCCGAAGCGAAGGGCCTGACCAGGATTTGGGGTTGGCATTCCCTGAACCCTAAACCCTAAACCCTGAACCCCTACTTAGACCTCTCACAGCGCCGAGAATGATAGCTGTGAACCACAAAGTAAAGTTGTATAGGACATTCTTATGACTACTTGGAGGTCTAGGTAGTATAGGGACCTGAAGAGTTACCAATATTATAGCCCCAGAGTCCTTGTATAGTTATGATTTAGGGTATTTTGAAGAGACTTCAAAACGATGATGGTAAGTATTTCGGTCCCTACATTGCATAATCCCCATTTTTGCCCTTATAAGCCCAGTTGACAATTCATTCTCCGTGGTCTTTCCATTTGATTCTCCATGATTCCCAGGCCCCTCCTCATCAAACTCTAAACCCTAAAACCTTAACCCCAAACCCCTAAACCCTAAACTCCTAAACCCTATGGAATCCATGCCATGAAAAGCTCCTCAGTTACGGATCCCTCATGCTGAGATGCTGGCAACCCGCAGAATCCTCCAAAATCCTATTTAAGGCCAAGCCGTCAACCCCTATCCCTAGAGCAAACGCTGCAAAAAGTCCTGAAACCTTTGGTCAACAAAAGTTGCATCGCCAAATCTCAATCCCCACTCGAGTGTTTTCGCAATGAACTCCCATGTAGCACGTGAGAGGCCATTATGTTTCCAAGGGGGCCCCTAAAAGCAGACCTGATTTTCTCTCCCGCGCCCTGCACTGGTGTTGTGAGATCTATCTGTTCTGAAGGAGACCAGAGCTGCGTCGCATCATCGGCCGGTATGGAACACGGTTCACAGTTTAGGGTTTGGGTTTTAGGGGCCTTCAAAGGATTGTCTGTTTTTGTTTGAGTCGTTCTTCATTGAAGTGGTCTTTTGCTTGGGGGTCCCCTTTACCGAGGACAAGAAAGTATGTGGGTGTGATAGAAGTTTAGCACTTTTCTGGAATGACAGGGTTTTGGAGTTGAAGGTTTAGGGACTATTCCCAGCAAATCCTTCCCAGCATCCACAAGACAATCTTCCCTATCCAACCAGAACCACGTACAGGATCATTGCCTCTCCTCCTTCTGAACCATGTTGAAACGAACCTTGAACACCAAAATTGCCTCCTACAAGGGAATGCCCATCATTTGGAGTTAATGCAGGTATCTTCAAAATCAAAACCCTGTATTGTCTTCCTCCCTAGCATGTAGCGGGGCCATGTCCTGGCTATGGCCCAAACCATTAGTATATCAGCAGGTCAACTATTTTTCGACTAGTTATTGACTGAGGGCATCATTGTGCTTGCCCTCGCAGACCTCCAGTTTGGTAAAACAAACAGCTGCCTGGCAGGCATCCTGTCCATTCCTGGGACCATCCTTCCACACATTTTTCTACAAACCTGATAGCAGCATATACATATACGTATATTCAGATATGTCTAATTGTATGTCATATATATATATATGCATGCATTCGCACCCCGGCTCTCAAGTACCAGCAAAAAATGGAAGACCCCGCAGCTTTTGCATGGCTCACGAGCAGGAAGTGGGATGCCGGGAGAAGCAACATCCAGGAAAATCCAGGGACCCTTGTAATCCCAACATGTCTATAGGGTCTCCGTAAGTTGAGAAATGTCCTCCTGAGAACCAGCTACGGTTCTGGACAGTTTCCTGTCGTAGAGCCTTTTGATCACTGGGCAAGAGCAAAAACACGCTAACTAGGTCCAGAGCCTGAGCTGTCAACAAGTCTACTTGCAAGCACGAAGACTTGTCTAAGGGGCCGATGCGGGTGCAATGGCTCCTGCTGTGCTTAGCTTTGGCCAGCGGGCACAAGCCGCACATAATTTTCCACGTGCGCGCCTTGTACGGGATGACACGGTGTAACAGTGAGGCAGACTGTCTGAAAGCTGCCCTACCTTGGAAGGTCATCGACGACTGGGGCTTTCACGATGTTGGCTTCCGCAACAGCGAAATGCGAACGCCTACTTTAGATTACTTTCATCGCAGAGGCAGCCAATCTTTGCACCATGCAGGAGTGAACACCTCTTTTGCATGAGCCCACCCACTAAAGTTCCTGGAGCCAGGCGCCACGCTAGACCAGTACTACGTGCTGCCAACGTGCTCACCCAGCCGAGCAACCTTCCTTACAGGGTGACTTGGCCTCTCACGGGAGTGCTTTTGCAACAGCCCCTTGTTTGAAGTGTATTTCGCATTTGTCAGAAGTCCAAGGAGGCTGCCAGTTCATCATGGCCTGAACTCCAAGTTGAAGTTCGAGAGTATAGGGTCGCGCGGCAGCAGCTGCTCCTCCACTGCTCCTCCACTGCTCTCCTTTTTCACTTGCTCGGGAGGGCTAGAGAGACAGCCATGGAGAGGAGGTAGAGAGACAGAGAGAGGTGGGAGTGGTCTCGAGAAGTTGTGCACCCATGATCAGATCAAGAGCTTGTTGAAGCCGAAGATCAGTTTTCGAAGTTTATCCAACTCATCATGCACCACCTTTTTGACTTGACGGCTTCACCGTTTCCTGTTCACTACAGGAGATGAGACCAGATTGCCCTGTTTCAAGGTTTTCCAGTTTGGGCACAGTCTCCCTACATCTTGCAGCTGCGGACCTTGTGACTACAGTGTAGTGCCTGAACGAAACCAGGCATGGGCCGACTTTCCGGGTTATGGTGGTAGCTGTACAGGATTACATGCAGACACTCCAACACACATCAGGTAAGGTGCAGGACAAGTTGCCAAGACTTACCACACAGCCGCGACAGCATGTCATGCACCCGCAGACAAAACCAGCGTCTGGCACAGCATGCAGAGCATTGTGCAGGCGCTCTGTCATGGGTGCACTGAAGTCCGCAGAAACAGGGTTTGATGCCGATGGCAGTATGCTTGCGCAGTGCATGATTAACGGCGGTTGGGTGGGAACAACCAGGGAGAGGACTGGGTGTAGAACCTATGCGTTCGCTAAGTCTGCCGCTGGATGAGACCCTGCTGCCGACCCTTTTAAAGGCGCGTGGCTTGCTGCAAACACAGTCACCTGATTTGTCCTTGCCGCTACTAGAAAGCGTATAATGTGCCATAATGTGCCTAGATGACGTCTATTGCTCTTGCTGCATGGTCCTAGTGCATTTCGTGCTAGACACAGCCCAAGGCCCAGCATCAGCTGCTTTGACGATCTCATATTACTACTATTACTATTATTGCTGCGATTTTTGTTGAGTCATCTTATTAGTACATTTCTTATCATGCGATTACTATTATTTGTATGTCATACTATTACTTTTACTACGCTCTTACATTTGTTTCAGCACGAGAGCTTAATGTCTGCAGGCCCAGGGCTCCTGGATCCATCCTGAAACCCTAAACCCTAAACCCTCAACCCGAGATCCTAAACCCTAAATCCTGAACCCAATCCCCTCAACCCTGCACCATACCGTCTGAAGGCCCAGGGCTACAGGACCCATGCAGTGGGGAAGTGGCACCTTGGCTTCTACCGCAGTGCGACTCAGCTGCATAGGGTTTAGGGTTTAGGGTTTATTTTTTAGGGTTCAGGGTTTAGGGTCACCTGCCGACTGCTTTTTTTTTTTTGTTTTAAAAAGACC
>CAJNIZ010030768.1:8450-48284 GCA_905231905.1 Symbiodinium pilosum
CCCTAACGCTAAAACCCTAAACCCTTTTGACCCTAAGCCTTAAAGACAAAGGCCTCAAAAAAATCGGGGGCCAGCCAGAGTCTCAAATAAATCCTTTTTGGGGAGCCCAGAGTCTAATTTCTTGTTTAATAAGATTTCTTAACACAAGGCTGGGCCGTGGGGCTCATGAGAACTGCAGAGCTGTCCCAGTTGCTTCCCATAACAGGCACGTGAGCCAACTGCACACCAGTACGACTACGATGCTCAGACGGTTATCGGCTTTCTATACCAGTGCCCTGGGAAATTCTTATTGAAAGACCATGCAGCAAGCAGCGTGCGCACAGTGTGGTCACTAATCGTGTATGCTTGCACACGGCCCAGAACTGTGGAAGAAGTTGACAGTCCAAATAATTGAGGCACGGCCTACAGAGCGAGTTCAAGGTGGGAGTGTACAAAGAACGTGATCTTGTCCTGCGGTCTGGAGACATCATGAATGATTGTTTTTAAGGGGACCTTGACTTGACTGGATGTCAAGGTGAACATCGAACCAAACCATACGACGCTGGCGGGCCACGACTATGCAGCTTTGCTGCCCTGGAACTGTGCAACAACCCAGGTAGGAAAAGTCAAGTTATAATCATGGCGGACTTTGACTTGTACCCATTTGCTCCAGAGGAATGAGGGTGGCAGAATCTGAGGGAGCCTACATCTGCCGTGTGTCTCTTTTGCTTTAGCATGTGGAGCCAGATTTTGGGACACCTTGCAGCATGACGCATGTGTGATTCTGGGGGAAACCAGCTTCCCAAACGATAGTGCCTACGCCGCGGATCTTCTGTCTGCTTTAAACCCCAAAATCACTGCCAAGGAGCACGACCTGCGAATGGCTTCCGCCCTGGGCATGCTAGGTTCGATCGACTGCGCTCAGGTTGCAATAAAGACTGGCTCAGCAAATTAAAAAAGCCGAGCTTCCGAAATTCTTGCTGTGCACTAAGGCAATGCTGGCCAACCCTACCTGGGATGGGACACAGACGAGTTCCCATCAGACCCAAGGAGTGAAGCCGCGACAAAGGATTTCCAGCCCTTTCAGGGTACTCGAAGGTTTATGGTTTATAAGTACGGTTTTTCGTATGGAGCTATTTTTAGGAACACATTTTGATTAGTTGTATTTTTGTTGTTTTTTGGTTTGTGTGTTTTGGCTTCCTTCTTGGTTTTTTGGCTCTCTGGCTTGTTGGCTTCTCGGGCTTCTCCGCTTCCTTGATTTTTGGCTTCTCTGGCTTCTTGTTTTTTGGCTGGCTTCATTGCTTCTCAGCTTCTGGGCTTCTTGTCTTCAATGGCTTCCTTCTGGCTTCTTGAGTTTGAGTTGTTTGACCCTTGCCATTGATTATTGTTACGACTACGCACACTTTTATTGTTATGATGGTAACAACATGTAATTCTCAATTTTGATTTTTCGTTCGATATTATCATTATGATAGTAAAAATTACTATTTCTTTTGCTAATGCTATTATTGTTATTCCCCACATCTAGTGTGGGGTTCTAATTATTTCGATATGCCGTCGCCCGGTGCCCTCAGCGTGCTCTTCTGTCGTGCAAACATTTTGGCTGATTTTAATGAGTCGCGCTCTCGCTCGAGACGTCCTCAAAAAATCGCGTTTTTCGGACTTTATGAAATATCCAAAATTGCGCTCTCTCGCGAGACAGTTGGAATTTTGTGAGCCTCTGAACATCTTCGTATCTTCACAAATCGCGCTCTCGCTCGAGACGTCCTCAAAAAATGAACGTTTTTATATCCATGATTGATCCAGCTGAGAGGCCAGATTGCCTTTAAATTAGTCTTGCTAGGGGGGGTCGAAATGAATTGGACGACCCCCTGACTTTCCAACAGATCATCAAAAATCGCGCTCTCGCTCGAGACGTCACCAAAAAATTATGTATTTTTTTTGACTATCTGACTTCATCAAAAATGAAAAATTGCGCTCTCGCACGAGACAGTTTGACTTTTTTGAGCCTCTGAGCATCTTTTGTATCTTCAACCTATCTTCAAAAATCGCGCTCTCGCTCGAGACGTCTTCAAAATTCCGTTGATTTCATCTCGATTTTATCTTCGTTCAAATCGATCAAAATTGCGCTCCCATGCGGAGCGTCTTGAAAATTTTGATGATTTAATCTTGAAAAATCACGCTCCCGCTTGAGACGTCCTCGAAATTGATCGTTCTCTTTTGACCAAAATCGCGCTCCCGTGCGGAGCGTCCTCAAGATGTTGATGCAAATCTTCAAAAATCGCGCTCCCGCTCAAGACGTCCTCGAAATTTCGTCCATTTATCTGCTCAAGAGGGAGGTTCTTGGGGGGTCGTTTTGGTATAGGTTTGGTATAGGATTAGTCGGATTCGTTGTTCGAATTTTGATCGTTTAAGGAATAAGTTCTATACCAATTCTATACCAAACTGATCCGCTCAAGATCGTTCTCTTTTGACCAGAATCGCGCTCCCGTGCGGAGCGTCTTGAAAATTTTGATGATTTAATCTTGAAAAATCGCGCTCCCGCTTGAGACGTCCTCGAAATTGATCGTTCTCTTTTGACCAAAATCGCGCTCCCGTGCGGAGCGTCCTGAAAATGTTGATGCAAATCTTCAAAAATCGCGCTCCCGCTCGAGACGTCATCGAAATTTCGTCGATTTATCTTCTCAAGAGGGAGGTTCTTGGGGGGTCGTTTTGGTATAGGTTTGGTATAGGATTCGTCGGATTCGTTGTTCGAATTTTGATCGTTTAAGGAATAAGTTCTATACCAATTCTATACCAAACTGATCCGCTCAAGATCGTTCTCTTTTGACCAAAATCGCGCTCCTGTGCGGAGCGTTCTGAAAACTTTGAGAAAAATCGCGCTCCCATGCGGAGCGTCTTGAAAATTTTGACGAAAATCGCGTTCCCGTGCGGAGCTTCATGAACATTTTGAGAAAAATCGCGCTCTCGTGCGGAGTGTCTTGAAATATTTTGAGAAAAATCGCGCTCCCGTGCGGAGGGTCTTGAAAATTTCGAGAAAAATCGTGCTCCCGTGCGGAGCGTCCTGAAAATTTTGACGCACATCACGCTCCCGTGCGGAGCGTCCTGAAAATTTTGAAGCAAATCGTGCTCCCGTGCGGAGCGTCCTGTGAAGCATTTTAGACACATACATACATGCATACATACATACATACATACATAAATACATACATGTGTATATATATATATACATATATAATATGTATATACATGTATATGTAAATATGTCTGCGCGTCTTGGCTTTTCTTACAGGAAATGAGGACCCTTCAAAGCTTCGAAGTCCCGAGATTAAGCCCTGGTTTTGGTCTTGTTTTTTGGGTCCCGGAAAACTAAGGGAAATAAGGGTCGTATTTCCCTTCTCCCATCTCCGGAAAGCAAATGGAAATAAGAGTTCTATTTCCCTCCTTCCATCTCCGGAGGGCAAAGTGGTAGTTGGCGTATGCGCGCGGCCTGGACTCGTGCAGAACTTCCCTATCGAGCGCCTCCGTTCACTGCTTTGATTTTTTGCGCATTCGCACAATCAGCTAAAGATGCAGGATGGCCTGGCACAGCTGTCTTGCTCATTCTGGGGTTCACACTTTTGGCCGTAGTGATGAACTTTTTGCTGCACGAAAAGAGGACTTTGTGCTGTCCAGGACATCCAGAACATGGACTTTACCTCTTAGTAAATCAGGGCAAAGAGCCGGAGCTCAAGAATCGATCTTGCTTACAGATCCCTTCGTGGTGACCGCTTTGCACAAGTACTTTCAAAGCTTTGCTGTCGGTGACCTCCTGTCTCAAGTGACTCCAGGTACAGTGGGCACCGTGGAGGGCCCGCACATGCGTTCCGTCAGACTAACAATCTGGCAGATGCGCTTTCGAGGTCCTTGGAGCCCTCAGAAAACAGCACAAAGAATATCTGTGAAGGGGTTGCGCAGTTGTCCGAGCTTCAATTCTCAAAAGGACTACTGAAAAACTGCGGGCATTGGCCCTTCAAGCTTGGCCTTATTGGCGTGGCTGTTTCTAGCCCTCCCTCAGCCTTCCCTGCTCATCCTGATCTTTGCCATCCTGCCTTGAAATCGGGAAAGGCGCTTCCTGCGTGGCGGTCAGCCATGAGCATAGGCTCCCTTCCTCTGTTACGGGGAATTGACCCCTTTGGGGGCGCTCTGACATGACTCAGAAAACGTCCGACATTGAGATAAACTTTCAAGTGCCGCAAGTGCATCAGTTCTTGCATGCCGGAACATTGAGATTTTGATTGGGGGGTTGTCAATGGATTTCCTTTATCATTTGAAATAAGGACCCTTATATAGCCTGATAAATCCTATTGGACAAGGGGGTTCTTGCTCTGCAGGAAGGCGCTGCTCAGCATGCTAATCGTGGTGCAGCAAGGTGGCATAGCGCCAGGCGGCAACAATTTTGACTGCAAGCTGCGTCGGGAGAGCACAGACATCGAGGATATGTTCATTGCCCACATAGGAGGCACGGTGCGCATGCACACGTTTCAGGGGCGTAGCTGTTTGCATCGGGGCATTGAGTTGATGCCAGGAATGGATTGCCTGGCACGAGGGCTGATTGGTGCATGCAAGCTCGTCCAAGAGAACTTGATGCAGAAGGCGCTCGACACGAGGCAATGGAAGAGTTGGCGCAACATGCGCGAGTGAGCAGCAGAAACTGGTGTTGCTCGCAGGTATTCGTCTTGGTCCAGCAACCCCCTTGCAAAGAAGGTGAGAGCGGTTGAAAGAATTATGGCATTTTTTTAGCGTTTTGCAGCCGTTTGAGTCTAGTACAGCAGAACGGATGCCGATGGATGCCGGCCAGGTGGAGGAAGGGAAGGCAACTTTGGAGGAGATCGAGGCCTATGCGCTGAAGACTGCCGAACCAGCCACTGCGAGTGGTAAGCAGGAGTACTTGGAACAGTTGATCAACCGCTACATTTGATCTGAGTCATTTCTTGGACGAAATCTCCTCCATCTGCTGCTGGTGTCTGCCCTCTGGAATGAATTGGACAAATGAGGCTTGATTGGTTTCAAAAATGTTAACCGTGATCCCCGATGCAGCTCAGTGCTGCTCGGAATCTCTGCCTGCAATGTGGCCGGGAGACAAGGTCCGCCATACACATGTGTAGGGTCAGCATGTGTGATGGAGGCTGCATCAGGACCTCAAGCAAAACTTAGCTATTGTATTCGGGGTTAAGGGAAGCTACGGAGAACACTGTGCCCCACACCTTTGTAATCCGTAGTGCAGTGTTTGTGTACGATGAGTTTTTCAGGCTCTCGCTGGGCATCCAGTTCTGTCAGAAGGCCAAACTTAATCGGCTCTCAGGAATTGCCCAGAGATAGGGGAACTCAATGTAAACACGAGCGAAGCCCCCATAAGACCTGGCGCAGATCCTAGATTTGACCCCAAGCCCCACACTCAAACTCTGCAAGCCAGATCCACTCTGCAAGCCTCAAATTTACCAAGGCCAGAGTGCCGTGCCTCAACAGCCTGACATAGCTTTCCTCCTTTACTGGTGCTTGAGGGTCGGAGTGGCCTTCCCCCTCCCCCTGTAAGGACCACAGATCCGGGCCCTTCAACAACCAAAACCCCGTGACATGATTCCGTGTGCCAAGGCCAGAGTTTTGGGGAGCTGGCCCTGCTGCTCGGCCGGGCAGATCTGATGAGTAAGTGTAATCTTGTCATTCTTGTCATGCTCATTGGGGCAGCATGTCTTGCGAGCTTTGACAAGGAATGATGATAAGCATAGGATAAGATCCTGACTTGCCTAGTGCGGGCTTTGGGAGGGATGCAACAAATTGGGTAAAGTCCAGATCGCTGCAAAGCTGGCAGCAAAGTGTCAGAGAGGGGGCAAGCAGCTTGCAGAAGCCTGCGGTTCTTGCTTGATCCCTGGGTCCATCTAGCATGACAGACCCAGCTTCCACAGGGCATTTAGGAAGAACATGCTGGCTTTACCAGGAGCGCCGCTCACCAGCACAGTTTTTTTCAGTTCAGTTTCCAGCCCAGCTGATGAAATTTTATCGCTAACGCGAGACCGCCTCGGCAAAGGTAGTCGAGGCTAGTTGTGGCAGTCGCGAAGGGGCAGCGTGGAGCCAGGCCCAGGACCCCGAAGTTTGACTTCAAGAAACCACGCTCCACCCTCCACCCTCCTGGAAACCGACAAAATCGGAGCCATTTACACCCGCCGCCCTGAGAAGGGGGGAGGGGGTGGGTTAAACTACTCCTAGTCTCTGGCTCTCGGATCTAAACGACAGAGGCCTCCGGCCTCGGCGGATACGGGTTTTGCTACCTTTCTGTCCGCAGAGTTTTCTTCTGATTCTGCTGTTCGATTTTTTCTGACAGTTGTTTTGCAATGGTCTTCGGCTCCTTTCCTTTTTGTCAGCTTCCGTTCAGATTTTTTTTGTGATTTTTCATTTCAAATTCTACCATCCCGACCCAGGGCCGGGAAATGGTTTAAAGAGCTTGGAAAAAGGGTCCAGCATGGGGGAGGAAACAACTACAGCAAAGCTGCATGTGCGCAATTCGGTCAGCATGCATGTGCGCTGGTGAGCAGTGCCATGCAGGCACACTTGCGGATCGGCAGTGGTGCTGGTGGAAACATTTTTCCCTCATCTACCCAAATCAGCTTTACTTAGTTTTTGCGGGCCCAGCTTGTGACGTGCATTTTGGATTTGGGCTTGTGGTAGTTTACCTGATGGCTTCTATTCGCCTCATTCGCGTTTTACAAGAGCTTTTGCCTAGTCCAAGATTTCAATCACGTTGTAGTTTTGCGTCTCTTTTAGCCGTTATCTTGCTAAAAGTAGCTATTTGTCAAGCTATGTGCTGATGATGGAGCTGGTGATTTCCAGATGATTGTTATCATGCTCGGCGTCGTTCCTTTTGCCGCAACAATTATTCGGGCAGCCACGCTGGGCAGGCTTCCTCTCGTCAGGAGATCTTGAGGGATAATCCTTGTTTGTAGATCTTGGAGTTGCTTTAACATTGCTGGTGCTTCTTAAGGTTGCGTTGACATTGAATGTCCGACGGAGGTTGTACAGTGCACCGAGAGCCGCTTCAGTGAGGGTGGAGCGCCTGGTTCAGCGGACTTGCATAGAACGGTGATGCTCAGCCACTGTTTTTATGAAGGCCCTGACCAATTCTGTGCTCTGGGCCAGGATCTGAGACACCTTCCGACAATCCCTTTTCCCTCACATTAAATTTGGGCGGGAGCTATGGAGCCTGGATTCCTCATCCTAATAGTTTGCAGTCAAGAGGGATTTGTCCAGGACCACCGGCTTCTGTGCCCCCAGTCAAAGATAGCCTCGGCACTCTGAACTGCATAGAGCGATGCAGGCTTTCAAAGATGACCGTCTCAACCGAGGTCATCGACCGCGCCCACTTCAAGGAAGTGCTCCTCAAGGCTGTTCCATGGTTGTAAGCCTAGAATGACCTTACTGCGCAAGAATTGGTAGCTGCCATGTCGGGTCCTTGTTAGCAGATGCTGACAAAATTTCTGTGCGGGACGAGGACGGTTTCCCTCTCCGTTCCTCCATCCCTCGCTCCCTCTTCCCATGTCTTCCATTTGCAATGTTGGCAAGCATGCTTCGACCTGCAGGCCAGTGCCAAGAAAATTGAGGAGTACAGAGGAGTTTTCTGAGAAGAGTCCTATGTCCAGAAGAGGCAGCTTTTGAATCACTGGTTGCAGGATACCTGGATGCGGTTCCACTGCTGCTGCAAGCTCAGCATGTGTTCAATTTTTTGGTAAGGCCGGGTACGAAGCTTGAGGCGGTCGTTGATTGCCAAGGTCAGCGCTGCTCAAGGAAGAACGCCTGGAATTGGCGGAGGCACTGTCAACTTCTGATGAGTTGAATCAACTTGAAGTTTCGAATTGCTTGTCTGGAGCGTCAATTGGTAGCAACTGCAGTCTCAGGCTCTTACTAGGTTGAGTTAGAGAACAGTCCGAATTTTGACGAATTAGCTCTTTAAGGGGTATGCGTACTTGCAAAGGCAACCAGCAGATGTCCCACGCGAAGACATGTCATGTTGCTGGGTGAAGCGAAATCACCCGACATCAAACAGGCCCAGCAGGTATTGTAGGAAGCACAGGGCCAATATGTAGTGAGGCCTCGACAGGAAGGTTTGCAGCAGCGCATTGCAAAGTAATACAAAAAGGAGAGGCGGGCACTGTTGTGGCAAGCGAAGTCAGAGCTTTGCATTCAGAATTCCAATTATAGAAGTAGAGAACAGTGGAGTTCAAATGATTTGCAGGCTCTGGTCGAGATGCACTTCTATGAAGGCAGGAAGGTTTGTCATTGCTTACAGCATGGCAAGCACATGCTTGTCAAGCCTTCGAGATCACTTGAGCGTTTACTCTTTGAAGCGGAATCTGCAATATGCCATGCTTCAGGTGAGCAAGTCATCACGCAGGGGCAGACTGGAGCAACGTTCTACATAATGTTTTCCGGCTCGGTCGATGTGTACAAGGACGGCTGATTTGGAGAGTTCTTGGTCTTGTCGCCCTGAAAAAATGCATTCGTTTGCAATCACGTGAGTTGCAAGTAGTTGTAACTTACTTACCGGCATTTACACGCAAAACCTTGTTCTGCCACCTTCGGCAGGAAGCAGTGTTTCGAATTCGCATTGTCTGTGCAGCAAGGACGAAATGAAGATCACTACCTTAGAGGAGCCTGTGCAACTGTGTCCACTGCTTCAAATGATAGCTGTGACCAAGTACTAGTCTTCCTGCCATACTGACATTGATCAAATAGTGAAATCTATGTAGCCTGTTTAGAAACTTGGAGACTTGCAAGTCTGCCCTGTGGCAGGCCAGCATCGCGCGCAAAACCACCCAGTACTTCGGGGAGTTTGCCCTGCCACGCGGTTGAATGGAGAGGAATGGTACTGTACCGTTGATGGGGGGCTCTCCCACCAGTGAGGCGTACGATAGAAACAGTCTGAAGCACAGTTCATGGCCTGTGCCAACTTCCTCCATTAGTGGAAGCGAGATCTCCTGTTTCGATTCCCAAATAACATCCAGTCCTCAGTAGCCTAAGCTTAACCACCGCCACACAATCGTGAACGGGGACCTTCCTAATCACTTTATACTGCCCATCTACCCCATTGATTGTATGGTGCCCTAATTGTGAAAAACTCATAGACCTAAACTCTGACTTCGCAGCTATTGGCCATAGCAGGCTGGCGGATGAGAAGCGGACTGCCACTGTCAAGGCCGAGCAGTATCTTCAAAGGAGACTTGAGCCCCATATGGGGGAGGATTAATATTTGTGTTTTTTCATATGGCTCGTACAGGATTTGTTCGTGTTTGGCTCAATCATAAAACGGCTATTTTAAGACAATTCAATTTTCAATGGAAAGGCCCCACGAAGGTAGAATTTACAACCAGGAGATTGCATTTGCAACCAGGAGATGCGCCCTAGCCCCCTCTCAACAAATTTTCTGCATTGCGAGCCCATCCACACGGATCCCGACCAGTTGTATGGATCCAACGGGAGTTTGCATGGATTCCAAGCTGCCAGCTATTTGTAAGGGTCCCACAGCCATCTGCCATCTGTACGGGTCCCAAGCATCCCAAACGCTGCTGGCAGGTATCTTAGAGCTTGTTGTATGGATCCCACGCCAGAAACCCAACAAAGTTTGGACCATGATGGTCATCATGATCACCGTCTTTACAAAGCTGCCAAGAGAGAATCACATCTGGATGGCTGGTTTTGTTTTTTGAGGGTTTGCCTGGCTTAGGTAGCCTTGGCCTAGGTCTTCCCTCACATGGGAGCTCTGCAGTTCTTTCAGTGACGACCGAAACAAGTAAGACCGCCTGAAGACGCAAGACAACTGGTCTTGAAACTTTCGTCTGCAAACCACGGCATAAGGCCACAAGCCTAGGAGAGTTAATGACTGGCATTCTTAGAAACCTGGACATGGGTTGCACATTCCTGTCAGGATCTTCTGTTCATAATTTCCCTGCTCATGAAGGTGCCCTTCTGAGGAATGATTGTAGAGAGCACTTCCGTCATTTTACTTGTTCCACGAGAACTGAAGGGCAAGAGAGGTTGCTGATGTTCCTAAAGCAATGCATTGCACAGGCAGAGTGCGCTGCAAACAAACAAGTTTCGAAACTGCTCAATATTCTCACCTTCCAAGTCCCTCCTGTTCAGTGCCTGGTACCTCGTTCTTGTCATGCATAGTTGCATAGAATTTCAGACATGTCTTTTGGGCGTGAATGTTCTTTACCCGCCCTGTCAGGTCACGTCAGCATCTGTGCGATGTTTGGTTCTGGATCGTGACGCTTTCCAAAACTTGTTGGGACCGCTGAAGGCACAGACTCCCGAGACGTGCAGTATGCAAATTAGCAGTGCAGTCTTCTGAGCGTTTGGGCGCCGGGTTCACTTCCAATACATTCGCCTGTTGAAGGTTCGGAGCATCTTTAAGCCTTGGCTGGGGATGCATCAGCCATGGGTTTACATGCTTCTTCAGATTTTGAGACAGCCGCTCCTCCAGTTACCAATTGCGCTTTCAGCCAGGAAATCATCGAGAGTCAGAAGTCAAGGAGGCAAGCAGCAGATCGCTTCAGCCAACACGAAGAGATGTCACAGCCTCAGGTCAGGTCATTGGCCAGAGGCCCCGAAGCCCAAACATTAAGGTCACCCTGCAACCCTGGGCCTATCAGTCCTCTCGATCGACATTGTAGGAAATCTTACCTTTTGTGGGGTCAGGGGGTTCCTGAAGAATCTCAAACAGAATACATGTGTTTGCTAGCCTGAATCCCTAAACCCTATGTATCCACATGATACTTACTTACCCCCGTCTAGCCCTTATTTAACCTAAGGTAACGCTAGGAGCCTACTGAGTTGTGTCCCGAGCCTAAGCCCAACGCCTTGAATCTTTTCGGAAGTGCCTAGGGGCTCGCCCTGTTGGCTTTGGGCATCTGCCAGGGGTTTAAAAGAGCGCTCAAACAGAGCTTAGAACCTTAGGCCTTAACACCTAAGCCCTAAGAAGCCCCAAGCGCCAAGCCCCAATTGAAACATCCTAAGCCCTGAACTTTAGACCCTAAACCCTAAATCGTATAGTCGTTTCCATGTTGTTTTCCATTATCCCAACGTATCGCCAATATATCCCCCATATAACCCCTATATGAGCGCTCAGGCAAATTTTGTAGTTGACAATCAGGTTTGACCGCGGATTAAAAACAGAAGTCGAAGCAGCAAAGCTTGGAGTTTCTTGCAAACATGAATATCGAATGTTCACTAGTCCGTCCTCCCTGTTGGGGTACATGCATTAAGCTACCTTTTGACCGGTAGCTTTCACCAGGTCATTCTATTGTACAGCCGACTTGTCAGCTGCTTGCCAGTACTAGTTTCAGATCACCACTAGCCTCCTTCGCTTCTTCAGACGCCCGGTCATCATTCAATCAGCATTCATTCTACTGAGAGCCAGAAGTCGCTTTGAGCCACTTCTTGGGATTTTTCATGTTCATGGCAAGACGTACATCAGGTCAGGACATGAATGGAATGTGTGTCCAGGCAAGACCAGAAGGTTGTGCCATATGCAGGTATGTTGTTTTCCTCTTCATAACAGGTTCAAGTCTGCATCCTTGAATGTACCATTTTTGGCTGTACATTTGGAGTTTAGACGTGCTTTGGCAGCAGGATGTCGTTTCGAATTTTCAGCAACAAGACTTCGAATTAGTTTCCTTTGGAGTGGGTTAAGCAAGGCTTTGTTTGCAGTGCTCTAGCAGTGGAGTCTGGTTTTGAATCCACCAAGAATGGGACTAGCAGGAGAAGCTGCCCAATGTTTTTGCAGCTTGCAGGGGTGGCCGTCCGCAATTTTGGGGGTTGGGCCATCTCCATTAGTAGAGTGTTCGGTCTCTCCAACAACTGACTTGCGAATCACAAGCAACTTACCAGCGCGCATGCAAGTGAAGACAGATTCGGGCGCTGATCCCTATCTATCCCTATCTCTCAAATCCACTTGCTCCTCCTGTTTGCCAAGTCTACATCCTGGGGCCTTGTCAGTTGTAATTCTCTTTTCGCTGGAAGTTCCCTTATTTGCATGTGTCTTCTGCATCCGTTACTGCAGAGGCAAGCTCAAAGGGGAGCCGCGCTGAGTCCGGACCGGGTGAAAATCTACAAGCAGGATGCAGCGACGTGCCGGAGTCATTCTGGGGTTTGGCAAGGGTGTTTAATTGCTACGCGGTGAACGAGTGCATTTCTGAAAGCAGCAAATGACATTGCCTGCACGAACACAGTGCTGTCCTAAACCGCAGTCTCAAGAGCTCAAGAGCTGCCCCCACATGTCTGCAACCGTCCTTGTTGACCAGAGAAGAGCCTTTCCAGGATCTAGTATATGTGGGCTTACTCGGTGTGGGCGGCTTCTCCAAAGTGGAGCTCTGGCAAAACTCCGAATCTTGGCTTATGAAATGGCTGGCCTTTGCGCATCCCAATGCTGTCGGTCGCTGTCATATGTTTCCCGTGAGGGCTGCAATTGTCAACTATTTCAACTCGACCCAAGGAAACCGGAAGCACGTATGCGCTGAAAAGCATCGAGAAGGGCAGTGCTGGCAAGTATTCCGTGGTCTAGAGTCAGCATGAGTGTTTTTTGGCACCACCCCCCCCCCCTCCCCCCAGCACCAGCACAATCTGCACCAGCACGACCTCCACCAGCACCATCTCCACAGCACGACCTTCACCACCACCACCACCGCCGCCGCCGCCGCCACCAGCAGCAGCAGCAGCAACAACAACAGCAGCAGCAGCAGCAGCAGCAGCAGCAGCAGCAATAGCAGCAGCAGCAGCAACAACAACAACAACAACTACTGCTACTGCTACTGTTACTGCTACTGCTACTGCTACTGCTACCGCTACTGCTACTGCTACTGCTACTACTACTACTACTACTACTACTACTACCTCGACTACCACCACCAGTACCGCTGCTGCTACTACTGCTGCTATTACGACGACGACGACGATGCCGATGAAGACACCAGCAACAGCAACACATACGGTACATGCCTGCAGGCTTGTATTCGGGGAAGCTCCGGGCTTTGCCCACCCAATTTCCTATTCCAAAAACCCTAGACTCAAAGTTCGGATCCTAAGGTCAAACCCTACTTCCCGACCTGTCAATCCTGATCCCAACGACCCAGAGACGCCAAGCTCAGACCCCAAGCCCTTCACGCTAAACCCGGATTAAATCTGTAAGCACGCATGGAGACGCCTAGGTAGTTACTCCGACTCCTGATCCCGACGACTGAGAGACCTCAAGCTTAGAACTTAGAACCCAAGCCCTTCGCGCAAAACCCGAGCGATTTAATTTATGCAAGCACGCATGGACAGGTGGGGTTGATTGCAATATCCTTCAAATTCTAGCTACGAAGCTGTTCTGCTGATGTGCTCCTGTAATCATCTACTGAGTCTACTGTACAAACTGACCAGGTCCGGGCGCAGACCTTTGTCTTCACCCTGGAGATACCCCGTTCTGCCTTCCTAGAGGTCGTTGGGCCAGTGATGAACCACTCTGGGCAACGGTCAAATCGTAGCCGCTTCTTGGGATACTCTTGAAGGTATAGCGCTTGGCTTAGTAGTTTAAGGTACAAACATGGGTCTTCATCTTGACTGCCCATCATCATTCTCACCTGGAAAAGAAAGTTGCCTTCACTAGCCTAAAGCATCGTCACTCATACTCTTGGCCATAAAGGCTGGAACGTTTGAAAGACTCCTGAACCGCCTCCTCCTCTCGCTCCTCCCCTCATCCTCCACCGTAGCTCCTGTGTCTCGGGGATGACGGTGTGGGTGCTGTCGTCGTGTCGTTGTGTTGTCGTGTCGTCGTCGTCGTCGCAGTCGTCACGTTCGTCGTTTGTTCGCAGTGGCATGTAACCGTAGCGTTTTAGGGTCAAGGTTTACCATATATAGGCAGTGTTATGTGCGTATCTTGGGCTTGTATAGGTTAACCTTTAGCCAGGGCCATCGGCCCCACTTCCCTCCCCGCGTGCCTTGCCATCACTTTAGACCCGAGCCCTCAAGGCCTAAACCTTAAACCTCCTCTCTCTGAGTGAACTTTTCGGCCCGGCAAGCTGCTGGCGACCATTGCTTTCACATTTCTGTTCTAGCAAGCCATTGGCCCCCAACTACGCTTGCTGACCCCTACAGGCGATCCAGAAATATCCAGACGAGAGGCCTCCACTGCAGGTATAGGTGGCTGATATGGAGCTTCGGTGGGTCGTGGGTGCATTGGCCTTGGGGAAGTCTCTGCGGCGTCAGGGATTTGATTTATGGGGTTCAGGCTTTACAAGTGTTCGGGGTGTTGGGTCAATGGATGATAGGCTTGCATGTCAGGTCAATAGTATGGTAGTTTCTGTTCACTCTATTCTTTTCCCCTACATAGTACTATATATGTATATGGATCCATCCCTGTAGAACCTCATAGTTCCCATATGGATTCAGATTTGTGATTTGGGCTTGGCATGGCTTGGGGATTGGGAGCCCGAGATTCGGGAAGAATGTCTACAGAATTTGGGGGCATTAGGGAGTCGGGTGAGAATCACATCTTGGAATTTCAGTGTTGACATTTTCCCAAAGGAAAGGCGCCGCATAAGGCGAATCAGACTTCCAGGTGAAGGGGGGTGCGGTTGGAGATTGGAGATATTGGAGGAAAAAGGATAGGGCTGTGCGCCAGGATGCATCCCTCGTCTTGTCGAGTAGTAGAGTCGCCACCGTTTCCTCATCCTCCCGCTGGAAGGTGCAAAAACAGGTTGATTCCTACCTAAACCATAAACCTTATACCAAACCTCTGCAGCCCGCTGCCAAAAATCGGTGTAATGCAGCCTCTGGGGGTGGGAGTGTTGAATAAGGAGGGAGCAAGATGGGGATAATCACGAAAGAAGTATATAGAGATGATCTAGGGAGTCATTGGGTTTATCTGTGTTCAATTGTAGGAAGTTGATAGGGATTCATTGAGGTTCAATGTAGACATTGTAAGTACTGGATAGGCTTGGCTGGGGATTCATTCGGTTCTCATGCTGAACAGTTCAGAATTCGATATGAATTGTTGGCGATTACAGAGAAACACCAGTGATAATGGTATTGGGGTGTCCAGCGAACTACGGAAGGTTTAGATTGCTTGCTGGTTCTCGTTTCATGTTTTGAACCGCTGGGGGGGGGGGGGTGGGCGCGGGTCCCAGCAGACTGCCGGGAAGCAACAGCTACCGATTTCCATTGCAATGAATCAGCCCTGCCACAATGCTCAACGGAACCCAGAATGTGAAGGCCATGTCCACTGTTTCATGGTAGAGTCCAGGTAGGGTTCAGGGCAGGGCTTATTGTTACAGGTTTAGAGTTTAGGGCTTAGTCCCAAGCGGAGAAGTCTATGTAGTTTTCCGCGGCTTTTCAGGGGAAGGTAAGAGTTTGCGTTCTGCAGGCGCAAGCTCGAGAACTATGCCCTTCAAGCTGTTGGTGAAGACACCTCTGTCGATGATCAGGCGCGCGCTTAGTAGGCAATTTCAATAGAACTAGAGTGCTGACAGTTTGCGCCTCCAACCGACTTGCCCAAAATAGGATTGACGACGCTTTGGGAACAGGGAAATAAGGCTCCAGGGAAATAAGGCTCGCGGAGTAGTGGGCTGTGTGACCAGGATGCTTTGCAGGGACTAGTTTCTTGGCATGGCGCAGGGTGTTGGATTGAGACCTGGGCAGCGGCGAAGAAACAACAGGATTGCGTCAGGCTCATGAGTTTATGGGATTTTGTTTTGAGTGCCTTGGTCCCTGAAAGGTTTTGGTAAGCACTGGCAGATGCCCACCTCAAAGTGGTTGATTGATACGCACGAGTAGGATCTTGTTAAGCTTCTGAAAATCTACGTTTACTGAGGCTTCTTGCGCTTCATTGTCACGGGTAGATCAAGTTGAACCCTAAACCCTACCTGGACCTCAAAAGTAGGTAAAATCATAGCCCAAAAGGTCCTACAACCAGCCCGCAAGGCCGTTGTTTTACATAATTTTGGGGTGTAGGTAAACCCTAAATCCATTCACAGCAGGGGTACTCGAAACTTCGATCACCTGCAAGGTGAGGCTCTCTTGAGAGTTTCCCCGCGGGTCCCAGTACCCATATCTAGGTGCCCTTTAAAAGCGGTATATGGGGGTTTCTCAAAATTATGGGTACCGTTTTGGATGTCTCTGTAATTTTGGCGTCTATATGGGGAAACTACCATATAGGGTTTAGGGTCCAAGTACCCAATGATGAGGTACTTGGGTTTAGGGTAATAGTGATATATTGTAATTATAGTGCAAGTTTTGGGTAGGTATATGATAATTATATACTTGGACCCTCAGGGCTTTCTAATTTTTCCGAACCCTCATTTAGCAAGTCTTTAAGAAGGGGGACCCCAGTTGTTGGAAGTACCCCTGAATGGCAGGAATTCGAATGAGGATGAATAGTGCATCGGATCGCATATTGGGTTTGAAGTGCGTCGTGCAGTCCTACCAAAGCTAAGTGTAAGTTTATTTGTTTCGACATCGATACAGTATGATTCAGAAGCGGTGTGGCGGATGCACAAAGATTGGTCCCCAGTGACCTTAGCTGTTAAGAGATCCCCAAACGGGATCATCCGTCTATTTCCTTCTTAAAGCAATATTCAAGACTGGACTCGCAACTTTGAAAAACCTCTGTGTAAGATCTCGTGCTGAGAATTCATAAGCTTCGGACAGGAAGGGGGCTCATGGTGTTTCCCAAAATGATACCGTGCATGCAAATAATTTTGCACCATCAGGCATATTTCAGACCCAATGTTTTTGTTCAGCTTTTTGGGTCCTGTGTGGTGCAAATTTTCAGGGGAAGTTGTCATGAGGATCCCATGGTCCGAGGTTGGGAAAGGCCCCTGCAAATCCTAGAATGGATTTCCCCCCAGGGGCTCGCTTATGCTCGCAGCTCTGTTGCTTACTGAACTTAACAGTGCCGGAAGCCGCATGAACAATTACCCACTCATGTGTTGCTCGACCTGTGCTGGATCCAACTTGGGAACGGTGTTAAGCCCTAAGGGTACCAACAATACTAAGATCACAGCGACAAGCCTTTGCTGAGGCATGGATGTGTGAAACTACGATTTGGGCATGTCAACCATTGAGTATTTTCCTTAGTGCTGGGTATTGCAAAACAAGCTCCCAATGGGTCGTCTTCTTGAAGCAGGTCTCTGAGGTCGAAGTTGTGATCATTGTAAAGGTAGAAGTAGGAAAAAACAGTAGTAGTAGTAGTAGTAGTAGTAGTAGTCGTAGTAGTAGTAGTAGTAGTAGTAGCAGTAGTAGTAGTAGCAGTAGTAGCAGCAGTGGCCGCAATAATAGCAGCAGTAGGTGGAGGAGGAGGCCAAGGTGCCCTGTTTTGGTTTAGGCGCACACTGCGTTTTTGGCAGTTTTTTTATGTTGCTAGAGTTTCAGAAAAATTGAATTACTGCCACCGCGTCAATTCCGATCATGCCTGCGTTGAACATGTATCACACAAGCCGGGTTGACGCCAAGCAGCAAACGACCATGCAAAAAAGGCCTTATATGGTTTTGTGGAGATGTTACGTGCAGAGATCGGACATTGAGCTCGAACTTCGCCAAGGTATTTTGAACCCTAAACCTTAAACACAAGCTACTTGAGCAATCTACTTGGAGTTTAGGCGTCCGGGTCTTACCTAGAGCAACCAATGTAAGTTGATAAACACAGCTTTGTACCCGTTACTCTGGCATTTGGAGGTTTCTTTCCAAGTAGATAGTACGGCTTAAGGATTTTGATTCAAAAGTGCCGGTCTTGGGATTTTGATTTCAGATGTTTTCTACTTCGGAATTACAGTTATTGAGGCAATTTTGAAATGGTGCTAGATTTCCCCCACCCACCCAAAGATGTACTGATCAAATTTCGGAGGTTCAGGATAAGCCCTAAGTTGGGCATTAGGGTTCAAGATTCGGTAATTAAAGCACGGGGTTTTGTGTCTAAGGTCCGGGGTTTGGGTTTTGGGGTTTAGTTAGCCTCATTTGAGGACTCGGAAGTAGGGTCCGTGAACCCTCAGAGGCTGTTTGCAGTGATTCACGCTCAACGTTCCCCATCTCTCTTTGAACTTTAAACCCCAATTCCACATCAATAAAACCGGTCCCCTCAACCTTAGCATCTTCAGCACATCCCACAACCCTAACTCATTGGATGTGCAAAATCGACTTGCCCCCAAATTACCATGGAAAGTTTCAGAAGGGCTTTATGAAGACCATGGTCAATTTCAAGGAAGCTGTATGTTTCCATGCTTGCTATGGAACGTAATCCTTGAAGCTTGTAGGAAGGCAGTTGCAGGAGAAAACAGGCGTTAAACAAGTTATCATGGTAGTGATGACGGTTATCAGTATCATGTTTCCAAACACCGTCACATTTTTGGGCATGGTGGCCATAGCAACTGCAGCATGGCTAGCCGTTGATCTCGTAGTACGAGAGGATGATGCAAGAAACATCGCGGTGAGGCGAAGCGCTATGGCATGGTAGTGAGAACAATTATCGTGTTTTAATGACGGGCACATGGTACATGATTGTTATAGTAATTGCAATAAAGTGCTGTAATGGGTCGTGTTGGCAATAGCAGTGGTGGTTGTAGTCCTTACAAGAGCTTCAGGAATCGCAATAACAATAGACAACGTAGAAATTCTTTCATACTGAGATTGAACACCCCCTGCACAGATAGTACATACCCCCCCCAAATGTGAGGTCTCTTATGTTGAATGCTTCATGTTGGGCGTGGGGTGTTGGTGTTGCATATTAGCATGAAATGCTGATCACCAATCATGGCAATGATCGCAGCCACTCTCGAACCAATAAACCCCTGAGCCACTGTTCAGGGCGGAGCTATTCAATGGCCAATGCAGAAATGTGCTTCAAAACGCTTGCAGCCCGAACGGCTTGGCTTTCCTGGGCTTGGGGTGTCGGGTTTCATTTGTAGGGGCTCAGGGTCTTTCACAGGGTTCTGCAGCAGTCGGGTCTTGCAGTCTAAGCTTTTCCTGCGGTTGGATTGAAGGGCGTTGTTCTCAAAGATTTGTCGCTGGAGAGGTCTTCGGTGTGCGAAGACTAGTTTCAGTCTCATTGTAGCTTCTGCTAGTGAGGGTTCCCATGTTCATTTTGTGCACCCTCCCTTCTTTCTTACATGGTTGTTAGTAAGGAAGGAAGAGGGGGGCTCTTTATAGTAGCCCCTATTAAATCCCCAATGATACAACATTTACAATTTTCTGTTCCATGCTTTCATTCCTTACCAACAGTGAGCAAGACTGGGGCTTGAACCTTAAACCGTAAACCCTAAACTATGCATACCTTGAACCGTTGGCCTTTACAGGAGTCCAGGAGTCGTTCTTGTATGTTCTTGCTCTGTGACTCGCGGTTCAGGCTTGCTATGTTGTTTCTCCTAGTTTAAAGCTTAATATCTAAGAGTTTTGTAGCTCAAACCGGTTATAAGTCCAGGGTTCGGATTAAGATGGATTCTTTTTCACGGGTCATGGCTTAGGATGTTTTTAGGGCAGATTTGCAACGAAGTGCGACATGTAGGCAGGGCTGAGGCGTTCTCTGGAAGCTTGTAAAGCAGAAACATTCGGATGAGGGAGGAATGCGAGGATGGTTTACAGGGGACTATGTAGGGATGAAGGAATAGAGATTAGATTGTTTTCTTGTCGCTGGTCTTTGTGGTCTTGCCTAGTACACCGAGCAGGGTTGCAAGGCATCCCTGTTCTGTCCCTGACATGAAGCAGATTGAGCCATGGCCTTGAGGATACGGGGGCTTACTGAGGCCTCAGCTACCTCATCAACCTCTACGCTGGATCCCGGGTACTCCCTTGGCGTGCTTGGCTTCCATGACTTTGCTTTCGGCGTGCGGCATGCTGCGCAAAAGCTTAAGTGGAAGTTGGCTAGCTGACGGATCCACTAGGGTAATCCCTAGGGATCCAAATAGCCCAATGTAGGTAATATTTACAGACTTTGGGGCCCAATGCAGGTAATATTTGTATACTTGCATCCCTAGGGTAATCAAGTAGACCTTCAACGAACAAGGAACAACGGGAAGCCGGAAGCGCTCGCAATCGGCAACTCATGCAGAGAAATCTTACCCAAAGGGTCCAAGTACCTAATAATCATGTCCTTACCCAAAATCTGTACTATCACTACTATTACCCCAGATCCAAGTACCTAATGATTGGGTACATGGACCCTTAATTAGGGTTAACCCTAAACTCTAAACAAGGGATGCAACGGGCCGCTTGCTGTGATCTTATTCGTTCGGGGAGTGAGCATGATGCACGCTAGCAACCATACTTGGAGGTTCATGGGTAGCTTGTTCGGGGAGTAGTAACTGCTTTGGCAGAAGTTATTGTTGTACTTGTTCCACAAGAGTAGTATTTGATCACCGGAAGAAATGGATATTTAGTTGGTGCACCCACCTGGAACTGCTGATCATGTAAGTACCCATGCACCATCAAGCATAGGTTCTGCAATCTAAGTCGGGCGTCGTGCGTCTCTCATATAGGCTAGAGTCTAAACTCCTTAAAGGAGGGTTATCTAGGGGATTATATAGGGTTTAGGGAGTTTAGGGTCTAAACTCCTTAAAAGGGCTACAGAGGGGGTCTTATAGGATTTTTAAGGGGGATACTAGGGGTTTAGACTATAGCTCATATGAGGACCCAAAAGGATGCCATGATTTTGTGAGATGTTGAGGCACCCTAAAGGTATAGTTTATAGTACCCAGTCATTAGCTGCCATTTCAATTGAGCATACAGGGATTTATAGGGTTTAGGGTTTAGGGTCCAGGTACCCAATGATGGGCTACATGGGTTTGGGCCCCGAAGTACAGGTTCTTGGGTAAGTATATGATTATTGGGTTAGGGGTATAGCAACAATACGAACGATGATAACCCCCCCAACCCCTAAACCCGACACCTTAAACTCTAAACCCTAAACTCTACCTTAAGCCCTCTTAGCCATTGTGTGTGGCAGTTGTACGATCCGGCAGAGAAGGAATGGAAGAGGCTTGCGAACGGGTTAGGGGTTATCGGGTTGCTGTTCAGCAACATGAACTCAATCACTAGAATGCGAAAGCCCCATTATCTACCACATACCCATAATAATATGGCAGCTACCTAGTTTAGGTTTTGAGGTCCGGAGGTTGGGGCAGTGCATGTAGAACCATGTTAGTTGGCTCTTCAGGAATGCTTGAAGGCAAATCTGGCAGATCGGATCTTTAGTACGGGAACTAATGACAATGTTCTGTAAACCCTAAACCCTATTTAAACCTGGGCTTTCAGATGTTGCGGGTGTGTAGTGAAGCTTAACTGTATCAGTAGCAGGAGGGACGTGCACATGCAAAGCTGAATGCGAGACACAATTCAAGAAAAGTTAACCTGTCTGCAGGAAAATGTTTGATAAGCTTCCTTTGCTTGCACTTGGAAGGTTAGGTTCAGGTTCAAGTAAAGTTTCAGGTTAAGGAATCACCGGTACACGGAGCCCTCATAACAGACGTGACCTCCTTCATGGCACTTGCAATAATTAGTCGCTGTTGAGACCTCAACCTTTACGATAAACCTGACCGCACAGGCGGCACAGCAGCCTAGCATGTTAGGTTCAGGGTTCATGGGTCAGTGAGGGGGTTCGGGCGTTGAGGGTTGAGGAGGGCGTGTTCGAACGTCCAAGCTATATCGGGACTAATTCGAGCGCTAGAAGGAGATGGTTATTGGAAACCCCGAGCTTTGTGCTGAAGGCCGGAGACTTCAAGACCGCTATGACGTCAAGAAACCTGGTCACCACCGTCGGGAGATTCGCTAGAACCAATAATTCTTAGTTCGTGGTGCGGCCTTGAAACCCAAAGCTCTTTCTAGAAATGTGCATGTTCTTCACTTGCTTTTGTGCCTTCCAGTTGCAATAGGCTGGCGACAGACTGCGCTGCTCTTCTCGTAGAAGGCGCAATGGCTTACTGTCACTTGGGCAGGATGCCGTTTGGTCATTTTTAGGTTGGGAGTTTGGGTTCAGGGAGCAGCGCGGCTTCCGGTGTTTTCGGGGGCTTAGATGTAGTTGTATTCAAAGACTTGGAGTAGTCTCGATTAAGTAATAAGATCTTTGCTGCAGCTACACTGTCAGTGAGAAAGTCGCCTTAGCGACAGGTAAGGCAGAGAGTTTGCAGAGCAAAGCTTGAGCATCAGGGGAATTCATGGCACAGAGTCTCTCCAGGCTTCTGACAGAAAAGGTGTAGCATCTGAGTTTGCTTCGTCAAAAGTGAGACAGCGGCGGAGCTGTTTCTGCCAGAGCGATGGCAGTGGAGCCCCCAAATTAGGCTCTGAGTGGGCGGAAGTTGGTCTCACCTGCAAACGACGGCACTCTGCCCATTACCCAGATCGTGAAAGCAGACTAAAGCGACAGGCAGCCGCTCAGGCAAGCGCCTCGTCACGGGCTAGGACACAAAAGGAAAGACCAGAATCCAGCTGATGTCGAACGCGCAGTTGCGTTTGCAATCTTTCATGTCGCAGAGACCCCTAGGATGATTCCTGTGTAACCCCGAAAACAATTCCTCTACGCAAGCCTCCAGCATAGAGATTTGAGATGTTTGCGCTTCCATGGAAGTCTTCATTTGAATCGCATGCTGCCAGCTACAAACTCTGACCGGAAACACCTAAGACCCTAAACCCGAAGCTCGGAACTGCCATGTGCTTTTCTACATGGAGTTCTCGCGTCCTGCACTTTTTTCCGGAAACCTTTTAGGCTTGAATGACTTGCCTAGGAGGAGTCTTGGGTTTCAATGGATTGGCCTGCATACGACTGTGTCCAGAAGGTGACCATCTGATCTTGTAGGTAGACACATTGTTCAACATGTGCGGACTGCATTTAATGCAGCTCCCTTCCTTCCTTCCTTCTTTTGAAGCTGCGGTCGAGGGATCTCATGCCAACACCCAAAGTTGTGATTCAACATCCTGAAGCCTCATTTCATTTCCCCCAGAATTCTGAGGTAGAGGATTCAGGGTGACAATGAGAAAGTCCCATGCCCTGAAGGGGAAGCGTACGTCATGAACGAGCACGGGGAAGATGTGGAGGTACGGCCGAGCTCGCCCGAAACCACTCCTTTATTTAAGCAATAGTCAGTATTCCCCTCATCACTGATTGTTTGCCCTACGTCTCTGTGGGATTCTGATTCGACGAGACTGCCACTCTGGGTTTCTACATATTAAAGCCCAAAGGACACCTGCAAGTTTAACATGTTTTTTTACTGCTTGGTTTTCCTGAAATTCCAGACTCTGGGGCTAGGTTTCTACCGAGAGGTGGGAGACCCCAAGGGTCCAAGTACCCAGTGTTTAGTGGTTGCGCTGTAAGTAGGGCATGGAGGACTGAAAAAGAAAACAGAAAACACTAGACTTTTGGGGGGTTCTATGGGGGCTACCACGGGGACCCACTCCGCCAATCTTTCTGTCCCAGGTTCCTTGTTATGAATATGGCATAGGGTACCACATGATGGTAGCTTAGGCTGCAATCCTTTTGGACCTTGTGAGGGCATCTCGGAAGCTTTTGAAGGTATGCTGTGGCTTTTAGAGCCCTAGACCCCATATGACCCTATATACTAGAGTAGTTTCCATTTTCTTTTCCATTTTCCCCATAATCCCTAAGTAATCCCGTAATCCCTAAGTAATCCATAAGTAATCCCTAAGTAATCCCTAAACAACCCCTAAATAATCCCTATGTAATCCCTATATAATCCCTGTAATCCCTACATAATCCCCAAAAGGGAATTCTTGAGCCCTCCGACCCTGGAAAAGCCTTGAAGCCTAATTCGCACCTTCAAAGCCTCAGGCTTAGACCCAAATGGCGAAGCTTTCACCCAATCCATCCCTGAATCCGCGAACCCCTAAACTTAGCCCTAAACCCTAAACCCCTAAACCCTAAGCCCTAAACTTAGCCCTAAACCCTAAACCCCTAAACCCTAAGCCCTAAACTTAACCCTAAACCCCTAAACCCTAAAACCCCTAAACCCTAAGCCCTAAACTTAGACGCTTAGACGTCTTTCGTCGTGCAGACGTCAAAGAGCCGGTGTAAAAAACTTAGTTGTTCAGCGCTGTCAGCCTTTTGTAGCTTCGCAGGGCGTTCTGGAAAGCCACATATGTTTGAATATCTATGCGCCTAAGCTACCCTGTAGCCTTGCTGTAAAAGCCTCGAAGAAGAGCTACCATCATCAGGCATCCTTTGGGAACTTGCAAGGATTATGGGGATTCTGTAGGGATTCTAGGGATGATAGAAAAGAAAATGGAAACTATTTTAGTATATAGGGTTATATAGGGTGACATGGGCCTTTTGGGCTTCCTTGGCTTACTTAGAGGATCATAAACCTCAAGCCCCAAAGTGTTGGGGTTCCAGCCCAAGAGCCCTAAATCCTGTATAGTACAGCCCTATATACTGTAGTCGTTTCTATTTTGAATTCCGTTTTCCCGCTATGGCCCCTGTAGAACCCCTATATAAACCCTTATAGAACCCCTACAGCCCGTATATGAGATAGAACCTCTATATAAACACTTATAGAACCCCTACAGCCCGTATATGAGCCTTATAGAACCCTTGAACCCTTATATAAACCCTTATAGAACCTCTATATAAACTCTTATAGAACCCCTACAGCCCGTATATGAGCCTTATAGAACCCTTGAACCCTTTTTATAAACCCTTCTAGAACCCCAATATACACCTTTATATAAACCCCTGTAGAACCCTTATATCAAACCCTATACAACGCCTCTCTAAACCCCTATGGAACCCATATAGAAATAGAACCCCTGCATAACCCCCAGCCAAAGAGGTCCTCAAAGCCGGCGACACGTTCAATGAGCAAATTCTGCTGGGCATCGAGGGCGGTGCGGTTGTTTCGGGCCTCGAGTCACTGGTCACGAAACAGGGCAACCGTTAGGGTCATATTGGGGTTATACTAAGGTTATTTGGGGGTTATAAGTTATATTCGGTTATATTGAGGTTATATGGGGATAATGGAACACATAATGGAAACTACCATTCACGGTGTAGGGTTTAGGAAGATGCTTCAGGGGTATAGAGGTGGTTACACGGTATGTAGGGAGTGTATAGACTTTCTGTCAGGTTATGTGAGCGCACTTAGGTGGTAGTAGGCAGCATTCTTGTCTTCTTTTTGCAGCCATGTAAGAATATCTTTGGCGCAGCATGTGGGCAAAGGCCCTGAAATTGGAGAAGCAACGGAGAGGATGATGATAGTGACACTTGCGGATAACATGCCAGTTCTTATCGTGAAGCCATGGCTACAAGATTCCCAGCGACTCTGCCTGCAAGAATGGTCGACTTCCATCATTTTGCATCAGAGTAGTCGTCGTGCTACATTCATATGGCTCTTTACTGGAAAATATTAGGGCTATATTGAGGTTGTTTAGCGGTAATGGATAATATAAGGGAATCTACTATTTAGGGTATTGGGTTTTGAAGTTTGATTGGCCCCTTTCAACATTCTGTTGCACAATTCTGTGGTCCCGAAATATCCCAGACATAGGAGGTTCAACTGAGGATTGACCAGGGCCTTGTTCGCTTACAGTTTAGGGTTTGGGGAGTAATGATTTGGACGTCATCTAGCACTAAGAGGCCAAGCCCAAACACGCAAACTCTCGCTCAGGCTTGACTTGCGCGCCCCCTGCGAAATCCAGTTTGTCTCGCTCAGCGTTTGGGACAAGGCGGCTCTTTCCCTTTTTCTGAGCTACATGGGCTATAGTCTAAACTCCTCAAAGGGGGATTATGTAGGGGTTATATAGGGGAATATCATAGGGGTGTCTTTTAAAGGAGGATACTAGGAGTTTTGACTACAGCTCATATATAGCATGAAAGACAGTCTGGTTTGCAGCTTACTTAAGCAAATCGTTACGTAGAATCTTGTCATTGGGTCTCTGAAGGCCTGCTGTGCTGAAGATATTTACGTAGGCTTGTGCTACAATTTGGCTTCTTTGCTGTCATCCAGTGTCAAGACCATGTTTTTGGGTGGTCATATTGGCCGCACATACCCAAAGGGTCCAAGGACCCAAATAATAGGGTTTCAGGGCCCAAATACTATAGTGTTCATGGTATTTGGGCCCTAAAACCCCATTATTTGGGTCCTCGCACCCTCAGGGATACCTTTCAAAGCCCCTGTTGGGTTGGGAGAAGCCCTGTTACATGCTGTCAGATCATCCTGGCAAGCAAGCGCCAGTTATATGGTTTTAATGGGAAAGAAAATGGAAACTACTATAGTATATTGGGGTTGTATGGGGTTACCCGCGCTCAAGCCCTTGATTCAGGTCGATCTTCAGCGAGCAATTTCTCGTTTCTATGCATATAAAGCATGCCTTCCCTGAGAAATCCAACACTTGAATCCTAACGCCTCTGAATCTGAAAGCCTAAACCCTGTCTTGTTACTACGTCCTTGAGAAGCCCAAGGCTCGGAGTCTCCCTACCCTAATGACTCAGGGTTTGTGAATTTAAGGTGCCGCAATAGGGTAAATAATGGAGATTTTCTTTGTTATAGTAAGTAATTAAATTTTTCTTGAAGGTTTAGGGTTTAGGGTTCAGGGCGTAGGGTCCATGGGAATTGGCAATTACCAGTAACCCCTATAGGGACATTCAGGGCGATTATATGTAGGGTTATAAGCCCAGTTACAAGTAATTACTCAGTCCCATGGGCCTCCAAGTAGTCGTAAGTTTTTTGGGCCATATTTTACCTACTTGTGCTGCTCAGGTGAAGCCTTAGAGATGCCAAAAACCCTGTAGGCTCCCGAAATTTAAGCTCCAAAGGCATAATTCCCTTAGACATCCCTGGGCACCCTAAACCCTAAACCTGAAACCCTATAGTCCCCCTTAAGTAGACAGAATATGGCTTTGGGTGTATTAAAATAAGATTAAGAGGGAATATTAGAATAAGATTAAGGGGGACTATAAACCCTCCTAATTGGGGGAGCTTCACCTAAACCCTAAACCCCTAATCCAAAACCTGAAGCCCTAAACCCTAATTGGGAAGCCTCACTTCCTGGCTTCGGGCAGGTGGTGTCCGATTTCCCTTCGGAGCACGACATGATCTTCCGGAGCATTCGGGATACCATGGTGCTCTGCGCCCATGTTTGATGGATTTCCCTTCTCCTCTCCTAAGGGCCCCCGGTAGTTAAGGTTTTTTAAGGATTGTTAGGGTAAGTTGAGGTTAACTAAGGGGGAATTTCGGGGGAGGGGGTATGAGGGGTAGTAGGGGAATCCATGAATGCTTTGGACTTGTAGGTATTTCTCGACAAGAAGGTAGCCCGCCAAGTCCTCCAAGAATGCTACTGTCCTTGTGGTACAATTCCGAGCAACGCCCTTATGGCACAGGCATTACAGAGGATTTTGCCTTGAAATGCTCAGATTGTAAGCCCTAAGTTCTAGACTAGACATAGAATACCATCAGTTTTCGGGTTTCATACAAGTATGTATATTGATAATAAGGACTACTACTCGTAATGATAAGAATAAGAATTGTGTCCACAGACTTCATACCCTTAATCATGGCAAGTGCCTGGGCGAGTAGGCTTTGGATTGCTGGCCTACGATTGCATTCAGGATTTATCATGTATCATGGGTTCCCCTACTGTACTACCCGCTACACTACCCGCTAGGTTCCCCTTGATTGACCTTAAAGGGCCTGTTATCTTCAAACAACCTTAACGAAGGGCAGACCTAATTAGGGAGGTAGGGGACGGGGGGTGGGGAACCCATGAATGAGGGTTAGGTTTTTCGATATGAGGGCACAGGGCTCAGGCAGAGTGGGGCCAATTTTTTGGGGGGGAGGTGCGTAGTTCTGAGGACCTGCTTTCCTGGCATACCCAGGAGATATGGAACCGTTACCCAATGGCTTCCAAGACCTCGCAGAACGGAAATTGGAGAGTCATTCCCAATGGGTTACCAAACATACGTGCCAGACCAAACCTTAAATCCGGAATCCCAAAGACACCCCCCCCCCCACCCCAATTCCAGTAAAAAAACATCTGCGCTGAACAAACTAAATCGGGTAGAACCCCAAGCCTCCAAAGAAATTCCTCTAACATGGCTTCAGGCTTAGGCTCATCTCTCAAACATGAGTCCCTTGAAACTGTGATGCTAGGTATACTAGCGCATTATCATGAAGCCGGCTACAGGCTATTAATTAATGTTCAAGAATTGCAAGTCTCATCCTTAACGATGCTTATATTTATTATGCATGTGCAGTGTACTCCAAAGCCAAATTCCGAATTAAATGATCTCCTACATCACGATCCAGATTAAACGAAGCCCCAATTTCATGTTCCACGTTCTTTTCCATCGGATTCTGTATTCTTCTGACTGGCTGGCACTAAGCCCGTAACATCATATTCTAATACACCCCCCCCAAACCCATCTCTAGACTTTCAATGAATTCAGCCCTAAACCTTGACACCATCTTTATTGTCTAGGATACCCGAAAACCCCCCTTGTTTTACTCACTTTCAGCCCCTTACACGGCCTGTCAGGCAGCCCCAAATCCAGCCGGCCAGTCATTAAAGAGAGGGTTCCAAAAATCTTGAGGGTCCCCCTGCAGGGGTTATAGGTTGTATGAATATTGAGGTATCAGACTTTGCCGTGTAGTTCTACTAAATACATGGCAAATACATTGCTCATTTTTGTGGAATATACACAATAAGGCTTGTTGCCTCCCTAGACCCTAAACCCAGAGGCTGACAAAGCTGCGGTCAAGACCCTGGGCCACCAAATGCGCTCCGCGGAGATCGTCGGCTTCCCAGGGAAAGCCTCTGCGGCTTGGGTTGAGGGTTTAGGCGGTGCTGGGGTTTGGGGCTATTTCGTAGTTTCCCAAAATAGGGAACCCGAACATAGACCCCAAAACACTATAATCCTGATTATAGGAAACCCCCAAAGAGGTACCTCTAATGTTGGGTTTGCATAATGAAGGTTGTGGACTCAGGGTTTGGAGTTGGTAGCTCGTTCTTCCCCAGCAGCTTGAGCGTTGGGATTTTCTGAGCAGCACGCAACGGCACACAGAGCAACCACCAGAATGAGCAATGTCACAGTTGCAGCATTAACCACCCTAAACCCCCTAAACCCCCGCATTGCTGCTTGCGTTGGCAAAGCATTGTTTTGCCGTACGGGTTCTTAGGGAGGCGTTTTCTCAGAGGATTGGGGCTTGAGGTCCATGTTGGTATGGGGTATGGGGTTCAGCACAGGGTCTTAGGGGAAAGGGCACAAAGCCCTAGATCGTCCTTTTCACAAGGAGGAGACTGCTTTAAGCTCAAGCTCGGATTTCGCCAGAGATCGCCGATTTCTTCGCAGTGAAGAGAGGGATTTGAAGAATGGTGGAAAGGAAAATAGAACATGAAAGTGACACCCTAGGTCCGTGAATTATGAGGATATATATATACACATATAGATATGTGTATATATATATCATATAGAGACCAAAAGAGGCGATCGATATTGATGGAGAATTAAATGAAACAAGAAAGTCAAATGGAAGCCGGGCTTATATGACAGGTTCTGGGATTAACTTTCGATTTATATCTGCAGCGGGTTCCAGTTCCCTTGATTAAAGGGATTTTAATGGGAACCCCAGACAAGGAGCCACAAGAACATAGCAGGAATATAATAGGAATATACCTATCAGGGACCTGACATTCTATTATATTCCTACTATATTCTTGGGGTTCCCTGTTTGGGGTTCCCATTAAAGTCCCTTTATTGATGGTTCTGAAGCGACCAATGCCCCAAGGCGAAAACTTCCCGATTGCTGCGGTTCCTGTCGGATGCCACCATTGAGGACAAGGGCCAGGGGAACCTGACCCTAAACTCCTCTAGTCACCCTTCAGTAGATAGAATATGGCTTTGGGTATGTTACAAAAAGATCTCCACATACCCCTTTTTCTATCTACGTAATGGAGGCTATAACCCTAATCCCTAAGCCCTGTACTGCCCCCTGGGTTGGTAAACACAGGTCTACATACTTTGGTTTCTGTGGTGATTTCTGCGTTGATACATCTCGTGTAGGCCCTCACTTCTGCCAACATCTTATTGGTTGTTAGTAGAGAATAGGGTGACGAAATAGGGACTACATTCATCCCTTATTCTCCCTTACGAAGAATCAGCAAGACATCCCTTTAAGTTCGTGAGAGACCCTCAGAATTGCAGTAATGTGATGCTGGAATATTGGTTGGTATCATTCGTTTAGACTTCGCCGCCTGGCGCAAACAAACTACAAGAAGCCGCCAATTATTCAGGCCTACATGAAAAGCACCACACACCCTGAATCACTACGTGAATCAAATTCCAACACTTCAACCCTTTCTGTTCTAGATGCTTCCCGTCGCGCATTCTAGTGGTTTGGGGTACTGCAGCTTGAGTCTTCCGCTTCAGCTGCCTTCTTTGGCTTTCCCGGGGTCACAGGGCCTTACGGGGAAACTTACGACATGACTAGGATATACAGATGATAAGACTTGCGCTCGCAACAGGACGACGGATCTGCCAGCATTGTTGGCAGTGAATTGGCATGGCTTTTCAAGAGAAGTCTTGCATCACTGTTGCAGACCCCTTTCTGACTCAAACATCAGCCTTCATGTAGTGGGAACCATTAAGAGTCACGAACTTTGCCTAGGAAGCCTTGGGGTTGGCAGCTGAGAAATGGCAAAGTTTGAAGCCCTACTTAAAACCGTATGCCGTAAACCCCAAACTGTGAAGTGTCTTTCCGTAAGTTGCTCATAGGCCCGGAGGGTTCGCAAGTGGATGCGCCAGATTCCCATAGCCCCGAGCCTTGTACTGTCAAGCCTGAGAACCCCAATCTTAAACAAAAAGAAACCCCTCGATCGTCCGCACTACAAACCTTGATCCGTTACAACTGAGCTGATGCGTGCCTCTACCCCGAAACCGAAAGCCACTAAAGCCACAATATCCTAGACCGCTAAACTCTAAGCGCTGAAGCCCCACAAGCCCCGAACCCCAAACTCTCCGCCCAAACTTGCCTGTGTTTGAGAGATGGATCCTTATACGTAATATTCCCTATACGTTCTCTGTAAAGTCCCTTTACAGGTACCAATCACCAGTCAGCAAAGCCTAACCCCGTGTATCCATGACCAACCCTAAAGGTCCATGTACCCGCATAACTGGGTAATTGGGATTTCAGTAATAGCAATTGTAGTACAGGTTCGTGGGGAGTATATGATAATTTGGTACTGGGACTTTTAGGGTAACCCCCAGTAAGCAAAAAGGAGCTTAAAACTTTATACCCTATCCCTATATCATTTACCTGGACCCCAAAAGTAGGCAAAAAATAGCCCAAAACCACTAAAAGCCCAAAAAGGCTGTTATTCTACATGTTTTTGGGGTTCTGGCATTCCTGATTTATTAATCCCCAGTAAGACAACAGGAGCTTAAAACGCGTTTCGAAGCTGTAGTGGTCAAGCCGATGCCTGAGTGGACTTGTTGAGATCATGGCAGGCATTGGGTTTAGGGATTTAGGGTTTTGGGTTCATGGGTTTAGGTTTTGTGGCTTCGGGATTTATGATTTTGGGATTCAGGATTTGGGATTGTAGGGTTCCGGGATTTAGGGTCAGGGATTTGGGTTTGGGGTTTAGGGTTCAGGGGTTTAGGCTTTAGGATTCTTCCCCCCACCTGAAGGACCACCCCCCACCTAACGAAGAGCCTGGGCTAGTGCCTCGTGTTGGCATGCTTCTGGGTTTCAGGATTGCCCTAAACCCTCTAAACAGGAGTTTCCATTTTCTTTTCCATTATCCTGAATATAACCCCTACATAACCACAGTATAACTACAACATAACCCTTCACAGGGCAATCCTGGGAATGGGCTTCAGGGGCTTAGGGTCATCATAGGGTTTCTAGGGGCATATGGGGGTCTCAATAATTGGGAGGTCCTATTACGGAGGCCCTGTTTGGGGAGATTTGGGTTCTGTGTGTATATAAGGTGAGCTCTCTTCATAGAAGCCCCATGGTTTAGGGGTTTTTAGGTTTTTCAGGGTTTAGGGCGTAGCAGGCTGAACCTTTTTCTGCCCAGAATCACCCTGAGCTCGGTCCCATGCAATCCCCTGCGGAAACCATCTTTTCGCAGTTGTGTCATGCGTTTTAGCATATACAACATTCTGTAACACCATTGGGGTCCATAGGATCCAGGTAGACCTCGATTGAACCCTTAACCCGTTCAACCGGTGTTCGCAGGCCCTACTCAGAAATCGTCACGAAGGGGCAGTCTGACAGAGCGATGCAACTCGGCCCGTTGTGCGATAAACAGGTTTAGGATATGGGGCGCTGTAGGGACAAATCCCCCTTCTACAAGTAGAGAACCGTATGCCCTGAGTCAGGAGCGCGCGTGCAGAAGATGTTGGGAGTAGATGAGACTTCTGCAGGTTTGCCTATGTGGTTTCTGCTTATATCTTTCAAGCTCCGCGTTCTTGCAAGCTAACAAACCCTTGCCCTAAACCTTAAGCCTTAAGCCCAGGACCCAGAACCCTAAACAGCAGGTTGCTAAAGTAGTTTTTTTTGGGGGTTCCCGATTCTGACACGGCTTTTTGTATCTAGGATAAGGGACCATAATTTTGACAATCCCGTAATCCCTCACCATTGAGCCTAACCAAGAAGACATCCCAAGCAATATCCTGTCAGTAAGCGTTTGGGGGCAGCTAGTGTATAAAGGTAAATGTCCGAAATATCCATAATACTGGCCCATAATATACCTATGACTTTGAATTTAAAGGCAACTCTGAAGGGCTTTTGGGCGGTCCAGGTAGGGTTTGGAGGCATAGGTTTCATGGTGCATAGCAAACAACAGGCCAAAGGTGAGAACCACTTAGAACTTACGGCCAACTGGTGACATCCCGAGGACATATCCCAGCCAACATCACCATCGACGTTCCGGCGAAAAAACAAATCCTCAAGCCCGATGAATTTGAAGATGATTCCGTCAAATGTGTGCGGTTCGTTTGTTATCCCTGGTCCATTATGAGGCGAATGCCCGAGTACGTACCAGTAGCATCGCCCTCTAGGCCCTAAAGCCTCACATTGGAACGATCCTAAACCCCTAGACGCATGAATCCTCAAACCCTGAGCCCTTACATCCCTGAACCCCCAAGACTCAACCCCTGTAGACGAATTTCAGGTACATACTGCTCTCAGGCAGCGTCTACGTGGAAGAAGGCCCTCATGATTTTGGTTTGGCGGTTGGGATGAGGCTCAGTTCAGGCTTTGAGTTTTTCGGCTTCAGGGTCCATAGGTGCTGTGTGATGAGGTAGGGTGGTTGAGGATGAGCACCGCTACTGACAGCAATATTGGCCACTCTCCTGTACTCCGAAGCCCCAGGCTCAAAGCCTTTCAGCCGAAAACAACAGAATTCCAAAGCCCACAGTTATATGATTTCGTGACCAATTACGGCTCGGGCGCCATAACTTCAGGTTTTTTTGATAGATTTGTTTTATCATGCGCTTCTGGTTTGAACGAGAAGCTGTGATGATAACATTGGCAGTACGCCGAGTCGTAAGTGACCAAGCAGGAAACCCTAGTATCTACAGTGTTTTTGTGCGTTTTTCATTTGTACATTGGTTTCGTGACCCATTACCACCTGGGCACCATAACTTGAGGCTTTCCTATACATGTGTTTTCAAAGCTTGTTTTTTGTACGAAAAACCCTTGCAACAACATTGGGAGCAATGACTGCTTTTGAGTATGGCACATCAAGCTCCGAACTTTAATGCTCTCTTCACATTCCTATCCCCACATACTAATATTCATAAAAACAAAGGCAACAGACTTATTCTATAAACTTACAAGACCAATGACAACAACATCAAGAATAACAGCATCAGGAGTGATGATTGCTTAGGAGTATGGCACATCAAGCTCCAAGGTTCCCCAAGCCCTTACATTGTAAACCCTCAAACATTTTCGGTTCAACCCTAAAGATTCCTATCCCCACATACGAATATCCATAAATGCAAAGGCAACAGACTTATACCTATAACCTCAAGAGCCGAAAATAGGCATTTTATGGCGCTCAGGTGGGAGGGCTTCTGTTTCTCAAAAACCATACCCCTCGTGTGGTTTTCAAACGACACATGCCAAAATAATTTACCGTCAATAAACCACACGGCGCGTACTACTACTATTACTACTACTACTACTACTGCTGCTACTACTACTACTATTATTACTACTACTACTACTTCTACTACTACTACCACTACTACTACTACTACTACTACTACTACTACTACTATTACTACTAAAAAATTGTCGCGTATTTGACGGTGCGCTTTTCTTTACTTCACGCGCATTTTATAGTGGTTTCGTGCTTATTTCAGCATTTCTGCTGGGGGCGGCTGGCTTAGTATTGAGGTGTTCGCGTTGCTTGAAAATGTGTGTTTTATGGTGGTTTCGTGCTGACTTCACGATTTTTCAGGGTGTGTGGTTTTGCTGTTTTTCGACATCTACCGACGTTAGATTTTGTCTCACGCAGTTTAGTATTCGTATGTTCGCGCTGCCTGAAAATGTGCGTTTCATGGTGATGTCGTGCTCATTTCATTTTTTTCCAGGGCACTGGCCATGTATTGTTTAGGACTTCTGATTGATTTTTATCATCGCCCCATTAGTCCAGGGTAGTTCCCATTAGTCCAGGCTACGCCCCACTAGTCCAAGGGTGAGAGGAGTTCTGATTTGATTTTAACGGCCGCCGCCCCATGGCAGTGACAGCTGCAAACTACGTCCTTTGAGGCCAAAGATGCCGGCAAAAATTGTGTTTAGCCCCCCTGGCAACTGTGCTGCCCGCACTACTGCGAGTGATGCGCCTGCCAGTGATTTTGTACGCAGATGCACAGAAAACACCACCGTCAAATACGCGACAAGCCCTACTACTACTGCTACTACTACTACTACTGCTGTTACTACACGAAGACGACGACCACGACCACGACCACGACCACGACCACGACCACGACCACGACCACGACCACGACCGCCACAACGAAGACCACGACGAGGACCACGACAATGACGACGACCGCGACGACCACGACCACAACGACAACACTTCCTATGATAGCATGAAAGCATCATTCACGACCATGCTTTTTACGGAGCCTAGGCCTGTTCGTTGGGTTGTTGTTGAAAGTCTTGCAGTGTTCTGGGGCGCAAGAATGGAAGTAATGCAAAGAACACTGCGACTTCTGGTCATATATAGTAACAACAGTAGTAGGAACATGTATCTATAGGAACAGTGAATAGTACTGCATATTCCAAAACAAACAAGGAGTTAGGGGATGTTGGTTCAGCGGTCCTGGATTTTAAAGCTGGGAGCCTGGGTCTCGCAGCTTTGACGGGGCACGGATTTGGGGGTTGCCGTGATGGCTTCGGAAAGAAATCATTGTTATTGATTCTCATGATTTTTACTTGTGCTGTTCTTATGATTACCTCTCGTATCATTGGCAGTTTTTTGCTGCCATTATACTTTTGTACCGGGTATTACGATTTTCTCTACGATTATCAGTATTGTTCTGATTTAGAAGCATTCTCCATGAGTTAAGACCTTGCATCGCTGATGGGACCTCTGACAAGGGGATCTGCATTTGCAAATCACGTTTGGGGTGTTGATATACATAGTACACATTATATAGGTGTTGTATAGGGATTGTATTCCCTTATCCTCTACTAAAAACCAGGAAGGTTGGTATGGAATGGAAAGTCTCGGCCAGCTTTAAGTTGCCTCCATTCCCTGTTCCACGAACCGCGGCACATGCCTCCTCTTTAAAAGCCCTATAAAGATCCCTTTTATCATCCCCTATATAACTTTCCTTTCAGGAGCTTACCTTTCAGGAGTTCAGACTACAGTTCCCATGAGAGTTTCCGATGATGATCCCTGCATGATGTTTCTTTGGTGTCCTTGCATCTTATCTAAGGAAATGTCAGATGGGTAGTTTCAGCCATATGCGCCTAGTCTCCCATGCTGATGCAGTGGGTCATTAGCCACAGGCAACTCCCCACCCGAACACGCCCTTTGTATATCCCCATGGGCCGTACTGAGTTAGATCCCTACAGCCTACACCTTCTGAGGGAGCCTCACACGGGGTTTCCGAAAATTCACGGGTATTTTTTGGAAGTCCCTGTCATCAGGGGCTATATTAGATTGGGGTCTATACCTGAGGCCCCCGCATACGGAAACTCCTACATGTGGGCTTGTGTTGCACTGCCAGTTGCCGTGCACGCGCGCAAATACGGACAACAAGCAGAGGCAAAGAATTTGACATGCAGGAAATGAGGTCACCTACAAGGGCGATGTTCGCAAGATCCTGTTTTGGGGATCCTTGCGCACTTGAAGGCCGAGGGTTGAGGGTTAATCCCTCAGCTGTGAACTTCTCATACCCAGCTGTACAGTATACACTACTGCCCAACCTGCCTCTCATAAACTGTGGGATTCCCTGAGCATGCCTCTTTTTTCCAGAATCTTGTGCCTTCAACTGGGAGCTTATCAACAAGACTCATATAGCCTCCCCGCAAGGGGCCCCGAGAATCTCAATGAATCTCCATATACCCCAAGGCCCGTCCCAGCACCCATGTAAAGAAACTAGCAATCTCGCAGGCGGTATCATCCCACTTGAAGGGTCAGGAGTTGATATGCCAATATGGATATGAGATAACTTTGATTGCTTATCACGCGCACGGGTTATACCGCTATACCTGTACGTTCTAGCCCCCCTGGCACCTATACTCTATGCAAACCCTAGACCCTAGTTGCTAAACCCCAATCCCTAAACCTTATGAAGCCCCAGTCCCTGAACCTTAAACCCTAATCCCTGAAACCCTGAAACTCTAGTCCCAAATCTTGATGCCCAATCCCTACACCTTAAACCCTGAACCCCCTAAATCGCCCAAGCATAGGGCATAGGGTTTCGGGTTTAGGGTTGCTGGCAAGCAAGGCCGGCGTCGACTCGATTTTGGTGCCGGCAAGGCTATTGCATTTTAGGGATAAGATAGGGCTACCCTTCAGGAGTTGCAGGGGTGTATGTTTACAAATGTCCGTGTATATATATATATACACGTATATGGATATATGTATATATGTGTATGTATATGTGTGTATATATACATGTGCATATATATATATATATGTACATGTATGTCTATGTACACTTATGCGTCTGGGCTTCGCATTCCCATTCCCCATCTAATTTGGGGATCACACCATGTCCATAACCCCCGCTAGCAATGAACCCGCCGTAAAAGATCTCTTTAAGCCTTTTCTCAAGGTCTACTGCACCACAGGACACAAGATCACAGTCACAGTGGGGGATATCTCTAGAAGCCCACTATAAAGCTCTACAGGAACTTCATAAACCTCTTTAGTTCTTTACCTTCTACAAGACTGCACACCAACCCTATGAAACCTCGGTATACCTTCTAGACATTTCTATCAAACCCTAAACCTTTTCGAAATAAAGCCTCCAGGAATCCTCCAGAAGAGCTCGTTAACCTTTAATACACCTTCTATCAATCCGATGAACATTCTGTGAACCTGCTATAAACCTGTTATAAATCCTCAGTAAACACCGTAAACCTCTATAAGCTTAGTTTAAACTGCAAGACCCAGACCTCAGGATCAGGGGGCAATATGCTAACATATGATATATAATGGGAACCTTTTTTTTTTTTTTTGTGTGAGAAGCTCTGACATGTTAAGGGTTTGATTTCAAGACTCAATTGTCAGGATTTGTGTGTGTTTTGGGGTCAGTATCTGTGCCTTCAACTCCTATCAGCTAGTAGGTAGTATCGGCATCCTAGGGCGTGTGGGCAATTGATATTGGTTTGGGGCTATGCAGGGGCCACTTAGGATCTTCTGCAGATCATATTTTAGCACCCCAGGCTGATACCCCTTTGGATCACGCTAGCTATAAGTGGTCTCCAGAGATCTCTTGTTGCCTGTTTTTCTGCAGCTCAATTGACAGCTGCCATCAAGAATTGCTGCTGGCGCACATGTTTCCAACCTCAGCTCCTCAAATCCAGAGTGAATGAGTCAACATATTCGATTTTTAGATGATCATTTCCAGTTTCTCGCATTAAGAGCTTGAGGTCGGCTACTACGGGCTTCTCTACGTGTTAACCGGTCTTAGGATGGCCTAGAATAGGTCGTCTGGTTAAGTTTCTGGTGCCCATATGAAGGTTTCACAAAATTCGGATACCTTCTTGGGGGTCCCTATAATCAGGATTGTAATATTTGGGGGTCTATAGTGGGGTCCCCCTATTTTGGGAAACTACCATATTGTGGATTTTTGTTTGAGGGTTGGGGTTGGCGTGGAGTATATGCAGTACGTGGAGGTTCAGGGAGGGAGACGTAGGAAGTATATCTATGACCCCAATAAGCCATATGAGCTGTAGTCTAAGCTCCTGAAAGGGGATTATATAGGGGACGATTATAGGGATTATTAAGGGGGATACTAGGAGCTTATGACTATAGCTCATATGGTAGTTTCTCAAAATAGGGGGACCCCAATTTAGACCCCAAAATACTATAATCCTTATTATGGGGACCCCAAAAAGGTACCCATAATTTTGGGAAACTCCCATATAATCCCCGCCCCCTGGAATCCTGGAACCTTGACCCCAGGTGTTCGGAGAAGCTGAGATGCTTGGCATTTCGAAGGCCACTTCAGTATGCCGTTCAGGTTTGGGTAGGGTTTTGGTAGGGTTTTGGTAGGGTTTTGGTAGGGTTTTGGTAGGGTATAGGGTGTTTCTAGGGAAAAATGGGGGGTTGCGAAGAAATTGTGGGGGTTGCAATCAGAGATTCTATAGGGGACCTTTAGAGAAACTGCCACGTGGTCATTTCTCAAAGTAAGGATCTGCTTTCTTTTTGTCCCAGACTTGTCTTCCTTAAGAGGACCCCCCACCCTGTAATAGTGGTATAATAGGACTATAAGAGGACCCTAATATAATTGCCATTATCCCTTATAGTCACTATTGCAGGGTGGGGGGGTCGTCCTAATGTCTTCCCAAGACTTTGAGGACTCTTCTGGGGCGCTCCGGGTTCAAATTGTATTTTGCAGCCACATATGGGGGTTTAGGTACCCTTTAAAGGGGGTTTATGGGTGTTATATAGGGATAATGGAAAAGGAAATGGAAACTACTATTTAGGGCCTAGGGTTTAGAGTTTCCCAAAATTAGGGGTACCTTTTTTTGGAGTTCCCAATAATAAGGACTATAATATATTAGGATCTATATTGGGTTCCTATATTTTGGGGAACTACCATATAATAGGGGAACCCTACTTTTGGAAATGCCCGCATCTCTTTCGAGCTTGGACAAGGCTTTCCTTGTAGCTGCCATTGCAGATGGAGCTACCGTTTCGTGTTGCCAGCTTCTGTGGTCTACAGCTTGACAACTCAGTGTTTTGGACGAAGCCCCTGACTGGGGCCACTATTCTCCCTATTGAATCCCGCTTCCTCTGGAGGGTGCGTAAGGGATCCAAGGGCACCTTTCCGTTTCTATGTGCAGGAAACTGGAGCAGGGCTTCCTCCTAACAAAGGTCTAGGAATCTAGGATTTAGAGTTTTGGCGGATGAGTCGTCATTAGGGGACAATCCTAGAGCACGAAAGACAACACCCTAGATCCCCAAGGCTAAGCCTGACATCTACCTTTGTGTCTGGGTCTCAAGAAGCTAGTCCTAAGCCTTATACATAGTTTCCGTCTTCTTTTCCATTATCCCTATATATACCTAAGCCCTAAACCCCAGACCCTAACCCTCTGCGCTTGCGTGCCTTTTCGGGGTCCTAGGAGGGCGGAGCTAGGCGCTTGGCTGCAAGCTGCA
>CAJNIZ010030768.1:51261-73737 GCA_905231905.1 Symbiodinium pilosum
CCTGCCGCCTGACCACTTGCGTGTCGCAGTGCCGCCTTCTACCCGACAGAGCGAGCTGTCCCAGGCTCTCGACCGTGCAGTGGTCTCTCAGCTGCTGGCGCCTGCGCCGGGCCGTGAAGCCGCCCGTGCCCACCTCCGCCTCCTGGCCCTGCCGGGAGCCTGGCTCCACGCCCCGCCTAGCGAGGCTCTTGGGCTCCATGTCGATCGCGCCGCGCTTGTTCCGCATCATGACGCAACTTCGTCTCCGTCTGCCAATCATGCTTGCGGACACTGCATGCCCACTCTGCGATGGTGTGGCTGATAAGTTCGGTGACCATTCTCGCTGCTGCCCGTGCGGGGGGGACCGGGTGAAGCGCCACAACAGGCTTCGCTCGGTTCAAAAGGCGGTCCGTCTCTGCGGACGGGGTGTCGCCACTGCGGGCGGCAATGAGGCCACCCAGCGTCCGCCAGGTGGCAGCAGCAGTGGGGCCCCACCCTCCACTGCATGCTTCGGCGATGAGAGGCAGGAATTGCAGGCGCTCTGCAACACAATGACGTTCGGTCTGCAGATGGGCGCGCCTGTGTGCTTCATAGGTTTCGACGGCGGTGTCGGCAAGGATGCCGCCCCCGCGCAGGCCAGAGGTCACAGCGAGGTCGAAGGCGGCAGGGCCGTGGAGGCCCCACTGCACAACCCAGACGTCTGCGGGACGGCGCTGGCCAGCGCCGCGGGCAGCCACGTCACCTACATCCTCGTCAGGTCGTAAGGGCAGCAGGCCGGGCTTCTCAACCTCGACACCAAGCGCAGAGCCTTGCCATTGCACTTCAGCGCGAAAATGCTCGCGCTGTCCTCCGGCGGCTAGGCCAGGGGCCTGATGCTGCCTTCCCCTTTGCAGAGCCTTGAGAGCATCTCTTCTCAGCTTCCTCTTGCCCGCCAGCACTGCCATCACTGCCTGCCCCTTGTCGTGCACAGCGTTACGGCCCCTTGCTTTGCACGCACGCATAGAATGGTGCTGGACGCAGGCCAACTATGCTGGGTGGCGGAGTTCTCCTGCTTACGGCCCATGCGTGTAGGGTGCGAGACGGGGTTGACGAACCTGCGTCACTTTTCGGGTGGCGGACGCAGTAGTTGTGTAGGCCCGTAAGTCTTAGTCCTAGCCGTGCTAGCCTCAGCCAATGCGCTGAAGACACTGAAGAGGAGCTTGCATGGCAAGTACTAGTAGCTGTATTTAGCTGGACGCATTGTTGGCGGCAGGTCGTTGCCCGTCAGAAGCTCGCCTTCCGACCCGAGAGGGTATTATTGTTGCATTAGTTCCAAAGTATGGGGACGAAGTCCCATCCATAACGGGGCCGCCAGAAAAGTGGAACGTAGGTATCCTCAATAGGGCTCCCACAGTACTGAGGGCTTTGGGCGTGACTTTAAAGGGGATGGTTTTCTCAAAGCAAAACACATTGATTCTCCATTTGTTGGAGCTCTGGTCCTGCTATGTTCCCTTCAGAACTGAGCAAGCTGGAGCGGACGGAGAACATGTTGATGTGATCAATCTTGAGATGAGTAGGACTTTTCGTTAGGAGATTATCGTCCACATCATAGAGTAAGATTGCATCCTCACTTTTAGCATAGAGAGGCATTATACCCAAAGTCTATCACCTTACTTGCGTCCTCAGCCCAAAGACGCACGTCGGCTAGGCTGGCAGCGCCTATGCGTTGGAGCACCTCCACGAGCGGCGCATTGTGTACAGGGACCTTCACAACAAAGCGATTGTTGGTGGCTGACAAGTTTGGCGTGAAGGGCTCGCATAACGCAGGGCATGTGCGGTACCCATACAACAGATAACATGGGCTGTGCAGTTGTGAGGTTTGGATCGTGCTGGGCTTCTCAGATTCTGCAGCAACTCCAATCTTGCAATGGCTTTGTCGCAAGGACTTAAAACCTGAGAACGTGCTTCTGGACAGTCGCGGGCGGGTGCCTCAGAATGCCTGCGGCAAGTTGGGTGATGTGTGCAGTTCTTCATCAGGTGTTGTGTATCATAGCTCAGGTTCTTGAAGCTGACAGACATGGGACTGGCAAAGCTTGTCATCGGGAAGACGTACACTACGCATCGGCCTCAGCAAATTCTGGAAGCTGATTGTAGCTGCCCAGCTCCTTTTAATGGTTGTGGTGTCTTGGAAAGCCAATAGCAGAGCAGCTATGGCCGATTTGCGTGGTGAGGTGTGGCACGTGCGCGGCTGAGTTGAGAGTGAGGGAGACACTTGTTTGTTTTGTTCGATGCTTTAGATGTGGCTGAGCGCCTCCAGGCCAGAGTACTTTGCACCAGAGGCACATGGCTCGGCGAACATGGTGGAGATATTCCAGTCACCCTGGTGTCAACCCCCCTGAAGCTGTAAAGTCTCGCAAGTTGTCCCAAAGCATGAGGTGTACTGTAGGATGTTGTGGTGGCAGTTCATAACCTAGCCACCTGTTGGCTGCAGGTCATTTCGTGGCTCGTCTGCAGCTGGTTTCATTCTCAAGTATTCACAGCTGGTGTTTGTTGAAGGCTGTCTGGCCAAACTCTTGCGGTTGAATCTCGGCGGAAAGATTTCTAAGTCAGTTTAGATCACCAGGACATGAGCCTGGCAGTCCTCAGTGCAAGACTGTGTGCACAAGCACGATGCATCTGGCTATCCTTCTGCGCAGTATGCCACGCCTCATGTCCTGGGAGGCGGGTGTCTACTTATCGGTGCCTGCAAGGGAGTTGGTGGAGGGAAGGTACGGGAAGGACTTTGCGGGAATAGTGAAAAGGATCCGAATCCAATCCTCCACTCCCCATCGAGCACCTGTAAGTCTAACACTGCTTAGGACTGGTGGACACTCGGTGTGTTTCTCTACGAGCTCATGTGGCCAACTCAGAGAGAATGTCCCAAGACAAGCATCCTTGAGTGAAAGCACAGGTGTTTTTGTGATCGTTACAGGGAGCGGGGACCGTACCGGGTTTATCATCACGGAGAAGCTCTTGGGTATGGGCAGACATGCGCAAGATCCAAGGTGTAGCACCACCCCCTTCATGGCGCCGCATCCAATGCAGATCTACGCAAAGGTGCGGTCATGACCAGGAAAGGCCCAGAATGTTTAGGTCTGAACGTTGTTGCACATGTTGCACGAGTCTCTGTACCTAGGCGTGACGCAATCAATCACCCACTTGACGCTGCAGAGTCAGGTGATGAGGGGCATCGACAAAGCCAGCTTCCCAAGCGCCTGCCAAGGCACCATGCGTGAACCCATTTCCCGAAAGTTACATGGAGCACTTTGTAGTCCTCTTTCTGTGTGACAGCAGTCCGTCTACGGATTCCCCGTTTGTTTGGAGAAAGGGTAGTTAGTCCGAATCGTGAGGGTGACAGGAAGCCTAAATGGGATGTTCTGTGGGTAATGCTGGAGTACTAGGATTCTACAATGTTCCGAGTTGCCCTCCAAGCAGCATGGTTAGACTTTGGCCGGGTTTCTGGTGCCCGGCGTTGGGCAGAGACTGTACAGTTGGCTCTTATCAACAGCCTCTTAATGGTGACCAGCGCTTGGTCTGCTGTCTTGACTGGGTTCACGCAAGGAGCCCAACAGGGCACACAGGCCCAAAGCCACAAGCTTTTGACTTGCAGCATGAAGGGCACCCATAGACCAGAAGCTGTGTCAACATCATCGGGATGGATAAGACTGACGCTTGCCCTGTTGTCCTGCAAGCGTTTCGGCGGGTAGAGATGTAAGCTCCATACAGCATAAGCCATTGCAATCCAGTTTAGCTCGTGCAACCTGCCAAAGGCTTCGTGGAGCGATTGATCAAGGCCTTGTCAAGGCTGGCAACAGATTTGTCGAGTTCTGCGTCGTGTTTTTCAACCCCAACTGCACAGTCGCTCAGGAAAGGTAGCCATGTTGTTTTTGGGACGTGTTGCTTGCAGTTGATTGCGGATTTCTGGTTGTCCTGCGCAAAAGTAGACGTGATGGAGGCCACTTCCTGGAGATCGTCTGCCTATGAAAGCAGGTGCTCTGAAGAATCTGCAGGACTTGCTGGGCATATTTGGTGCCAACATTCTTCTGGCAATCGAATACCCCAGCTTGGGAGGAGTGAGGTCTATTTATTTGTGTCTTTTTTGCTCTCTCCATCTCCCGCTTTCTCCCTTCACTGTGTGCACTGCTTGTGGTAATGCTGGTGGTGCTGGTGGTGCTGGCGGCGGTGGCGGCTGCTAGTGCTGGTGGTGGTGGTGGTGGTGGTGGTGGTGGTGCTGCTGCTGCTGCTGCTGGTGCTGCTGCTGGTGCTGCTGCTGGTGCTGCTGCTGGTGCTGCTGCTGTTGCTGGTGCTGCTGCGGAAAATGAGTCTGCTGTTGCATTATGTTGCATTCAGACACGTGCGTATTCTTGCAGTGGGCCACGGCTTGCTGCAGGAGCATGAGTGGTTTGAAGGCTTTGACTGGAATGCTCTGCAGGCTTGCAGACAGTTTTGTTCCTGCAAGGAACAAAGGGTGGCACACAACCTTGAAGCATGGAGACTCTGTGTCGAGCAGAAGTCAGGCTGGTGAGATGCCCCCACCACACATCCCGGACGTGGTGGACGACGAGGCTGGCATGTTTTGTGTCTACATGGTAAATACAGCCTGTGGGACGTAGTCAGCGCCTGCTGAGACAATACCAGTGATGGTGGGCGAATAGTTGCTGCATATTGCTGTTGTAAGACTCATTTACGACAGGCGTGTGGCAGCTGGGATTGGTAGTTGCTTCTCCAGATGGAGATTCTGTGCATAAGCCTAAACACAGCAGGAGTTTAGTCTCTCACTGACTTTTAAGCACCCAATGGTGCAAGACTAGCACAACACACTGGAGAACTCCGTCAGGATTTGTCCAACTTCTTCGCCGATCCACAGGATGCCTGTCACATACGCGGGTGTAGAAATAAGTGTGCTGCAATTTGTGAGCTAGAGACCATCAGATGGTCTCAGTTCTTGCAGTGGGTGGCACGCTAAGAGACCAAAGTCGCCGCAGCGTTCTGCATCCCTCTCGCCTTCTTCGCCCTTTAGCTGCGCCCAAACCTCAAAGCGTGATCAGGATATCCCAGAGCCACCGCTGTACCTAGACCCAGAAGATGGCGTGATCCTCAGTTGTGTAGTGGGTCGGAGAAACATTGGGTTTGCTGAGCTGCGGAATACAAGTTGCCTGCACATGGTACGCCCCACATTTCGGGGTTTGACCCAGCGCCCCCTTTGGTCCTTTGTCTCACACGTTCTGCTGAGGCTGGGATGAGGACTGGGCCACAGTGGAGTGACGACGTCCCAGACTAAGCGTGCCACCCAGCCAAAATTCTACTTCTCCCAGGCTTCTTTTTGTGTAAGGTGATGACGCAGTCAGAGGAGTTTTGGTGATGGGCTCATGACTGGTGAATCGTCTGAAGATCAACCCGCTTGAGTCTCGCATGTAATGCTGCAGAGCGTTGGCGATGGACAGGGCCCAGGCAAACTCTGCAGCCCCGGAGAATTCAATTCAGCGCATGATGGGACAGCAAACGCTGCCTCCCAAGCTGGTTCTCGTAGTGTATCACACCGTACCGCTTAAAGCGGCGAACCGCGAAAAGCAAGCTGGTGGTAAGTGACAGTGACTGTCAGTGACTGTTATTATCAGTGTTGCGGCCTTGTCATAGCATCTTATCTGCTGTCGGGACTCAAACAACAGATACGAACCAGAAGGTGCACAAGAGGCGTTGCAGGCACCTCAACATAGACAGAAGTAATATCGGCAGCTCGTGATTTGTAAGCTGTATACGGTCACAGCTTGGCACTTGGACACCTGCCGCATTGGCTCAAGCGCATCCACTTGTGTCATCTTGTGTCATATCGGCTTCCGCGACAAGGTGCCGGGGAACCTGAGAACCCCAAATCCATGTTACCAGCAAATCACATCTTGATGTACATCATAGTAAACATCTAATAGGAAGGTACGTAGTAAGATCGAAAGAAGTGTCAGAGCTGTGCTCATGCAGTAAAGACCAACAAAAAGATGCTCAGGTTCGCTGTTCTTCTGGTACCCCGAACGCATGCATCCCAGATCCGTAGTAAAAAGCACCTTTCGCGTGGCAAAACCGTCAGACTTGTTTTAATATTTGTTGACTTGAGCGCAAGGCTTGCAGCGGGGCAGACGGCATGAGCAATTCATTGCCGAAGCAGGCGTCAGATTCACCAAATTGTGCTCATGAATTTGCTCTGAGACAGGAGTGCGAATTAAGTGATGGAGCAACTGGTATCATGTTGAGGCCACATGCTCAGGGTGGCTAAGCAGGTCGTTGAATGCAGTCCTGTTACGGCTCAAGGCGCTTGCCTTCAAAGCTGACGACTGACAAGTTCCTCGAGGTCTTGAATCAGATTGCAGAAGGCAAGCCCGCAGACTTGATTGAAGCTGTCCTTCTGTCATGCGCGAACTGCCATAGGATGCTACGACTTCGTGTACGTTCCTCACGACAGGCGCAAGGACAGCAATGTGGCTCTGGCGTTTGTCAATTTCGTGAACCATGAATCAGCACAGACCCTCGGGCGAAGCATGCGAAGCAAAGCAAAGTGTACAAGCACATGTTTGCACCGTGTGAAGGCAAGGTGTTTGCATCTGGTGGCGCACGCATCGTTTCTGCAGACCTTAGTTCTTGTGTTGACCGCTTAGGAAAGCGTTTGCGACATTGCGGGATTGGAAACATCCTGCGCTGGGAGACAACATGAGGGTGTCGCAGGTGCCGCCATCTTCCAGGTTTGACATGGTCATAGTATGACACGTCGAACATCTGTGTTTCCATAAGTGGAATTGTTGTGGGCGCGGTTACCTTTTTCAACGAATGTGCAAATTCTTGGCTTGTAAGAGTGGAAGGGGATTCAGGCGCTCTTTTGAAGACTTCTTTGTGTTTCTGAGGTGGCTTGGACATACCACCATGCCGTCTTCTGCTTTCCCTTGGTCCTTATCTTGCTTTTTCCTTTCAAGTTTGCTGCTTCTTTGTCCAAAGACAACCTATGTCTTCAGAGTTTCTGGAGCCTAGAAGCAAGAGGACCTCCGCTCTTGCAGAACCCAGCTTACCCAAGCCGTCCCAAGATTCCGGATTTTCAGGCCCCTGGGTTCAATTACGGGACTTTTGGCAACCAATAGATTCCCAGAACCCTTCTCAACTACGTGAACCTACACTCAAAATCCTATGAGCCAAATGGCCGCAGCATGCAATTAAACTGCCCGCGAACGGTAGAGTCATCACTCAGGCACAGCTGGCACCAAAACAAAACTCACGTTTTTATGCCTGAGGGATAAGGTTTGCTTGTTTGATGTTGTGATAAGCATGGAAACCTGTGTTTGACGCGGTGTGACTGGGCCTGGTTTGCGATATGGCATCATCTGCCGTACATGCGGTTTTCCACCACTTTTTTTGGCGAGAAAGTGTGGAACGATGACTGCTGTAAAGCCTCATGTAGTGATTTCAAATGTACAGAAACCGTGCATTTGAAATGAGGATTCTCTTTCAGAAGGGCACATCCCCCCTTTTCTGGCATCGGTGCTCGCCTTTTGCACTTCGTGCCGCCGTTTCTAAACCAACTCCATGGAATGATTAAAATGAGCTAGCATTCAACAGATTAACCTGTGTTTGTCCTGGAAACAGGTGATACATATTGCAGCAGGTGTTGGCTACCTTCTTGCCGTATTCTTGCCATTCCAAACCTTGGCGCCATACACCAGACTAGTTGATTAGGGCACCTACAGGCATTTGACAAGAGCTAGACCTCAGTCAATGGGATGTTTACGTACATGTGTCGCTGGAAAAAGGACCATGCGGTCCACCAATCACGTGTGTCTTCGGCGCTTGGACAATGGCACATGAGCACATTACCGAAGGCTTTCTCGTCTGCCTTCCTTGTCATTATTCCAGCGTCAGCCGCAAAATTTCTCGAAATCACGCGAGGCCTCCCATGCTGCAAGAAATTCAGCTTCGGTATGCAGCGTACGTTGCTTAAGCACATTAAGCCACTGTGATACCTCGCGCTGCCGCCCTTCAGCTTCAAACACAGTTGCAGCTCAACTACCACCACCAAGCAAGTGCAACATTTTTCAAGAAATGCAGTATGGCAGTATTGCAGCGACATGTTGTTTCCTTGCTGGGTGGAACTATTGTGGGCTTGATTTGCTGTTCTGACTGCCATGCACTCACTGCCTTAAAAAGATTAGAAAGCCGTAGCAAGTTGAAACTTTAAGCCGAATACCCTGACAGAACAACGTGCTCGGTGACAGGTGGGGGTTTGTGCATACCATAGTCCCAGACGGCGAGGACGTCATGAGGATGCACGCGCGAGACAGAATTTCATGCAGCAACCAAGCTTCTTGAATCCTCCCGTTCCGAATGCAACTTCTACGGTATCGGGTATAATTCCTGTGGTTCCAAGTACAATTCCTACGGTTCCGGGTACATTTTTTGCACGTTTCCGAGCACCGGCTTTTACAGAGAGTGGATCCACACACTTTCAGCTTCGATTTTTTCGCAAGACACGGATCAAAAGAATCATGCATCCCTATGCAAGCAGGGCACTGCATGATGACAACCGTCAAGGCTGTGTTTGGACAAAGTTAGGAATGGTTTCACCAAGCAAATGACAACTGTCATTAAACGCTTAATGCGGAATAAATGCACCCGCGCAACGTTTGAGGCATGGGAGCTTTGCGCCAGCAGTCAAGTCTATGCTTCATCAAGTCAAGTCGCCCGTAGCAGATGATATTTGACATCTGTCCGCCACCACTGCATCAAAAAGGCACATGCGCATGCGTGTCTAATCTTTTGGTGTGCACAGCGCAAGGAGAGTCGGAGAGCCAGCGGAATAACATCCTTTTAACAAAAATCTGTGAGTTTGTCACTCACGAGCGCATGATCCGGCTGGGAGGCTCGTGCGTTGCCTTCAGCACTTTAGTTTCATATTTGCTCGTGAAGTATCATGGAACCCCGGTTCCCAAGGGTTCGCAAGTGACTCCAGGCACCCAGTCAGATCCAGTCAGAACCATTTCCAAGCGTGGCACCAGCCTGTATCTATGCAGACAATGGAAGGCATGTGCTGGCTCCACACCGTTCCGCCACCCATCAAAATAGAGTGTCCCTCAATTTCAGGACAGTGCCAACTGAAAGAGGTCAAAACGCATGCCGCTTGAACTGTGTTTGCTTACCATGCACCTGGAGCCGAGGAAGCGCGGGAACCGCGCGAATGTCAATACATGGCCAAGTCCAGGGAAGGGACTGTTGTGGAGCCCAAGTAAGGAACATGCAAAGTTGTTTATCTGGAAGTTTTCCGTACTCACGGACTCAGTTCAAGCAGATTGCTCAGCAATGTTTGGCATAAATCCCTCACTATTGTTACAAGTATCACTGGACTTTTACTATCATGGTCATCGTTGCTAGTACTACGACCGCTTATTCCTTTATAACTGCTATTGCTACTACGAACGGAATGGAATTCTCTGTTTAGCACCTAAAGTTCTAAAGGTACAAGAGCGATACAATTGACCTGAGAAGCGGAAGTTCCAGTTTCTTGCATGTACTTCCTTGAATTGAATAGAAATTCATGGAATCAGCTGGAGCTTGAGTTCCCTCCTCCCATGCAGAAGGTTGTGTGCTTTTTATTCAGACACATTTTTAGCATCACTATTTGGTGTTGTTTTTTGGGGGCCTCCGCAACAGTCCTCTCTGAAAATCTAAGCGGGTGACAGCGGAAAATGTGCAAGGGACATTGCCATAAATAGTCTAAAAACGCAGCAGGCGGATTTCGGCCTCGAACCTCCAAAACTTATGTACGTGCGCAGGGGTGGAGCTGGTAAATCGGCGGTCACGCCCATCACCTTCAACATAGTTCAATGTGAATGGCATGGGGTACATGAAAATGCATTGGCGATCACCTTTTTTTTCCAGATGATTGCTGTCCTCGGACATGTTGACAAATTCAAGAATGCCACGGTATCTTTTGGTTTCGGAAAGTCCATGGAACTGGTTCCTGTTTCGGGGTGTTTGGAGATAGTGATCGACCACACAGATAAACCAGATGGGTTCCTGATATATGCGCTCCTGTGCGGCTTGGGTTGGATAATCCAACGCCCCCAAAGGACCTGCAGTTCAGTTCATGTAGAACCTGCCTCCACACACTCTGTCTCTCGTTTGCTCGCCCTGTCTGTCTCTTTCTTGGATGACACCGTTGGTAGTTACGTGTCTTTCATCTACAAAATGAGCTGCCTGCATCCTCAGCACAAATTGGTTTGGGTTGGTGAGGCTCTTTTGGTTGGGTGCCTAGCCGGGCCATGACTCTCTGTGCCCAAGCGCTAAAAAGCGCGTCAGAATATCCAATAACCTCAAAGGCCTCAAGCCGTATAGACCCTAACTAGGCCCAACAGGCCACAAGCTTCTTGAAGCCCTGCAAGGCAAAAAGGCTCAAATGATTTGGACTCTGCTGTAAAATGCCTGCAGGCCCCAAACCCCACGAAGCACCACCAAAAAGGTTTTCCATCCTTACAAGCCCTGCAAGCTTTGAGACCCTAAACCCCATAGACCCAAGGCTTTTCAAGTAGCCTAGGCAAGTCGCCCCATATGCACTAAAGCCTACCGTCCTGCCTGGACACGGCGAGGTTTCTATGTGAATATTCAGTGGGTCGACGAACTTAGGGGGCATGTGGGATAGGTGTATATCGGGACCCGAGGATTGTGGCCCATACTATTGCTGGCGGCAATTATGGAAAATCCAACAAAACTTCATGTTAGGTGTTTGGGTTCTGTAGCCCGACACACAGCCATTGACAATTGATCATGCCGAAAGTCTTAACCCTTTGCGTAAGTATGGACTATGGATTCCGAAATCCTATCTTTAGGCGGCGGAGATTGGTCCGGACTGGGGGCCTTGAGGGTCTGTGGGCTTACGGCTGATGAGGTGTTCGGGTTAAAAAAGGGGTTTTGGTTCGAAGGTCTTGAAGCTTGTAGGTAGGCCAACGGTGCCAGAAGGTGCCCTGTCCTCAAAAGCGGTGGTCAGGGGTCGTAGAGCGTGTCTGGCTTCAAAGCTGTATCGTGTGCAGTCCAGGGGTTAGCGGATTTACGTCTGGGGCCATTTAAAAGATGCTTGCGGTGTTCCGGTATATAGGGCTCAGGTTTAGGGCTCAGGGTTTATAGTTTGCAGAGCGCCCGGCCCACAGTGCAGCCTCATTCTGCTGGGTGGGTGGGGGAGGATGATGACCTCGTTCTGCTTTTCATGGAGGGGGATGGGTTGGGAGTATCTCATTCTGCTGGTGGGGGGAGGAGGCTGCAAATCTGGGACGGGCACCAAGTTGGAAATTGGACAGGCTCAAAGCAACGTTTCCGGGATTGGAAGAAGGACAGGCAGTCCAAAAGTCTGCGTCGTCAGCCGCAACATTCGAAAAGGTGGTCGAAACTTTGTCAGACTTTGACCGTCGCAATGCCGGGCGAAGCTGCATCTGATGCTTGTGATCTGCAACCCACCAATGCCTTTGTTTTGGCAGTTGCTTGAAGTCGCCAGGCCGAGATCCAGGGCTTGGAGGACAACCTAGCCTTTTACGTCGCACGGTGCCTTGGTTCAACATCTGTACAAAAAGATAGCTGTAGCCTCCTGGCGTTCGCAGGTTCGGCTTGCAAGAAGTGGAGAATCCGCATGCACCCCGCATCTTCGAAGACGGAAAGCCCAAGCGGCTGCTGGAGGCAGCGCCTTTCCTCCCCACATTTAGGGTAACCTCAAGAGTGGGGCCCGGGGGGGAGCAGCTTCTACATTATAGTTTCGTGGAGACAGCTTCCGGGGTGTTACTACATCAGACACAGCTGATTCAGCTAAGACGCGGGAGGTTCGCGTTTACCCAAATGCAAAGACAGCTCATTCCTGGCCGCAGGCAGTGAAGAAGTATGTCGACATGGAGCTGATTGCTGAGGCCCGCGGCAGAACCCGTGGTTTGCCGGATCGGGTGCATGCCAGGAGCCGGCAGTGCACCTCTCTAATTAAAGATCCCGCTGTCTGAAAAATCCTGGCTAGCTGTTCAGGCCAGCACTCGAATGAAGCCACGCCGGCCGGCCCTCCGAAAGCACGTATGAGAGTCAGCTCGCACAGGCATGCCAATTACTTCGAACTTGTTTGAGGGGTTGTGTTTAGTTACACCTGTGTGTAGAGTTATAGGAAGGGCACTTGCAAGCACAACCCATTTTACGCAGGAGACTTTTATCATGTAACCAAGTCATGACATCCATAACCCCTGCGCTCCTTACACATGCCTACATACCTTTTGATCTTCCCTTTTGACCACCGTTATGCAGTCCCTACAATGAAGCTCCAATGACCTCTCAAGCCTTGCCGGGCCTTGCCGTTTGAGGAGAGGGCTCCGAAGCCAAGGCCCGCTCCTTCGCATTGCGGCATTGCGCACATTGCATGTCAGGAGTTTGTGTAAGGTTGGACGTATGGGCCCTGGCCTGTAAGGGTAGCTATAGAGCACATACTCGGGTATGTAAGGGCCCCAAAATCAAGAGCTCATATGAGGGCCCCATACCTTTCATCCTAGAGATTGCTGGGAGTATGGATACGCCAAGGAGGGCCACTCGTGCGAGTTCCAGTGCTTACAATGGCCTAGAACTTGGAGTGTTCAAGTGCTAGCTGCTGAGTTTCTGACTTCTGCTAATCCTGAGGTTTTCAGCCAGCCTTCCGTGGCTCAGTATGATGTAAGGCTCTGACTTTCGCATATTGCACATATGAACCTCTGCAACCTCAGGCACTGTTTCAATTCAGCGGCACCAGACTTTCGATGCCAGCTTGCCTGTAGATCTTCAAGGCATCAGCCAATGTTCTGTGTCTCTGGGCGCTGGGCGTCGCGCATGAGCTGTGTGCTGTCAGGTGCCTACTCCAAGGAGATGAGAACATCATGGCAGCAAGACATTGTCATCGCAGCATCCCCAGCCCTGTGCTTAGCCAGATACGTTTTAAACTTTAAGAACAGTATGGCGTCCGGCAAGCAGGAGGATGCAGTGCAAGCTTGTAGAAGACCTGGCTGTTCTTTCAACATGTTGCAGCAGCAAGTCTCAGCAACAAAGTGGAGGGCTTCAGACGAACTTGCAATTGGTTCGGGGGAAGCGGGGGAGTGGATCCCTGTAACCACCCCTATAGAATCCCGTCTGTGACGAGGTGAGGGGAAGAAGGTCCTAGCCTGGCCTGCCCGTTCCAGATGCCCGTTGAGCGGAGGTTAAACATGAATTGAATAGTCTCAATGGTATGAATCATTGATCTAAACCGCAGGAGGAACAGCAATAACAGGAACAAACGTATTAACAGAACGCAGTCGAGGGGTAGCTGTCCATGATTCCAGCCATGTACAAGAAACGTCACATTTCAGGGCGCTTGGCCTCAGCCTCCGATGCATCGAGAACAAAGCATCCAATTCCAAGGCCGGAAAAGTTGTCCTGCTTCTTGGAACGCTGTTAAAGACACTTCGCTTTCAAATCCTCCAGGACCCGCACGTATGGGTTATCCATGTGCAACGGCTCCCGTATTCTATACCCAAGCGCCTCAGCCTTCACCTGCAGGGGAGCCCGGATTTTCAGGCTTGCTTGCACCAGTGTTGGACAGCGAAGACTTTTTCAGGTGCCGCAGGCCAATGTCCCCCTGTTCCAGGACCAAGGGTGAGACCGCTCTGTCAGATGTTGGCAGGAATAATCACAAATATTATCCCCATTTATGAAATTCATATCTTCGTATATCCACACTAAGCAGAACGTACCTTCAGACACTTGTGAATAAGTGCACCTAGTGAGCGTGTACAGTGTGTGTCTTTCATGTCTTGCGTATTGTTAACATGCTTGAATTGCACTCCTCTCGCCCGCGAATGGCCCTTCTGAGCCTTGCTCACACTGCGTAAAATCGACGGTCTCAGCCATGGCGGCGGGATCGCTCGGCTTTGAGCACAATCAAGACTTGGAAGCAGGCTTGAGGAAGTGAGGCTCGTCTCGCGGCAGGCGTCGGTTTTGCCAAATTAAGCAATTGGATGACACGGTTGTGGTGTCGGACCCAACCTGCGTCACCTCTTCTTTGACAGTTTTGGCTTGAGTCGGCAAGAGAAACTCGAAGGCTCTGACGGGGGTGCACTCCAGGAGTCATGCGGGCAATGGATCTGCAGTGGAGGATGTGGTAAGCGCCGGAGGCAACAAGTCGTCACGGTCGACAGGCAAAGCGACAAGAAAACACAAGACTATTACAAGAACTTTTTACTTGCATCTTGCATGTGTTGACGACATCCTCAACGAGTACATGGATGATGACCACTACATATATGGCGTGCGCGGACGTCGCGGATGATGCAGATCGGGAAAAGGCCCGGGCGGAAGCGATGTGGTGCTTGATGTGTTTTCCGCGTTCTTGGGACTCAGGACTTTGTACACGGAGCCCCGGATTTCATGGCCCATGCAAACGCCGAAAGAAGCCTAACTTAACAGGAAAGCTTCCGCGTGGCAACCGCCCAGAAAATTTCAGCGTGGTAAAAGGCTGCAGACGCAAGTTGGCCAAAATAAGCGACCAAAGCATGTGTAGAGTGGAAACCAGGGGTCTGTGGAAAAGAATTTTGCAGGCAGTCCCAGGCCTGGGAGAGTGCTACCGGAGATTACCAGAGAGCAGCCTGTCCTCATTGACGCCCACTCGCTCCTCCACCGCGTCCGTAGCATAGCTGTTATGGGCTTGTTTTTAGCCACACGACCCTCGAGAATGCACGGGCTGTTTGGAGTTATGTGGATCATAAGAGCGACGCTCTCGGCTATGATGACATGCGCAAGAGAAGCAAGTCACACTTGGATGTCTTGAGGGAGCATCCGGAGTGGCGCAGCACGCGGAGGCGGGTGAGGTGGACCGTAGCGCTGCTTGAGGTTCAGGATCACACAAGAAGTTGCATGACGTGAGGCTTCGCATCGATCCGAGTACACCGATGTACAGAAGCTTGCATACTTGACATTGTTCCTGAGCAGGGTATTCGGCATTCAACCTTGCCGAGCTCGGGGAGGTCGCAAGGACCCCATATGTGTACCGTCGTCCTGTTCCAGAGCCTTGTCTCCAACCACCTCGAGGGGACCAGGGCTGGTCAGGACCAAGCTAGATTGGGATGTCGTTCTTAGGAGGGGTGATGACGACGTGGTTAGCAAACGTGCAGACAACTAGGCAGGACTTGTGGCCGCAAGTGTGTGGCAAAGGGTACAAATACAACACATAGGGGGACCGGTACGTGAAATACGAAGGCCCGCAGCTTAGTCCGAGGGCGGTGACAGAGTCCAACCGCAGTGATATGAGGCACGATCTCCATGCGATGGGGAAGATCCCGCACATCCGGCCGTGGTTGAGCCATGAGAACTTGACGCAAATCGTTGATGGCGGCGACAGAATGTGACAAACCTGTATAAGCCGTGGCTCCAAACTCCACGAGGGTAAGATGCCCGACCACGTAAACAACTTTCCAAGCATATAGTTGGAGTAGAATGCCAGATCTCCTGAGGAGATGCCGACGAAACGCTTGCATAGGTTCGCAGACGTGGCGTGGAAATTCCCTGCAGCGGATATGCTGTCTGACAGTTGGCAACTCTTCAGAGAAGCCGACATGCTTCTCAGATGTTGCGTGTTTTGGCCTCACCATCCTGAGGGTCTGACTGCAAGCATGGCAATACTGGTCAGTTCGTGCGCGAGAGTATTCTAGGTTCGTGAAAGAACCTCAGCTCCCATGACGCGATGTGACGAGACAAATGCTGTCTTGATACGGTTAGAGGACTTGGCTGCAAGATGATAAACGCCAGAATGTGTAATTCTACGTGATGGCGAAGAGCAATTTCCAAAAAGTCCTTCGAGCGGGACTAGTGGAAGGGTCGTTGTGCGCCGCCCGGGCCATGAGATATCAGTTTTGGAGTTCATCGGGTGGCAACATTGGTCATGAATGATTCCATTTCCGAGTACCTCACGGTCTTTCTGTAGAATGCCAGTCTTGGCTAGAGGATTTGTTTTCTGCGGGCACACGAAATGCCGGTCCTTGACAGCTTGGCAAGTTGTGTATTGTCTAGAGGACGGTGAATGTCTTGTTGCCAAGCTAAAAGCTGAAGGTGACGTGTGTCTTGCTACAGGGTCGCGAGCGTTGGGTGAACTGGGCAGGCCAGGACCATGACATACATTATCACAGCGTGCGCGCTGACATTGTAAGAAGCAAGCGCGATTTTGCAGAGTGTGTTGTTTGTTTCCTCTTGGCTAGGGATTGCGAGTGGGTGAGCACACTGTCTACCGGATTTGGATGATGATGACTTAGCTGCTGAGGCAGATTTTGTGGACACGTGCAGAATGCATCAGACAACACTTGCGAAAATGAACGGAACCCATGGGAGGGGTACAGCGCCAGCAGCTGGAAGAGCTGATCCATGATGGGCATCAGGTGCTTTCCACAGTGAGGCAGCTGATACGCAGCAGCTGTCTCAATTGCGCCATGACTGGTAGTACGAATGGATCTCGAACAAGGAGACCCAAGATCGGATAGTCCGTCTGGAAGCATTGAAGTTCAGAACCTCGTGCTCCCATTTGTAGCTTCAACATGACTGAAGGTTTGCAGTCGTGACGTAACTAAGGCCGATAATTTCAACGCGAACAGATGGATAGGGTACCTGTACTATAGCAGCACAAGGCAACCCGGCACGAAGCCTGACGAGCACTTGCTAGCTCGCGCCCCATACTACAAATTTTGGACGCCGCTCAGAGCCATCTCCAAACGAGAGCCGTGCATGCCGTGCTGCAGTTAGGTGGGCTTGTAAGGAGTTATACACATAGCAGTAAAATCCCATATGAATTGATTGGCCGCTTCAATTGTGGCACTGTCGAGAACGACGGCTTCACGTAACGTGGAAAGGAGATTTGGGAAGATGAAGGTTCTGATACACGTTGAGATCCACGTGTCGTGTGCCGTGTTCAGACAGCACAGCACACGTTGTACAGTGAAGATGCCCATAGCACCAAAACGGCATTAAGAAGATCCGGAGATTGAGGTTCATGTTCCGCAAATACAGTCGGCGTCTAGCAGCTTAGCATCGTATTTGTAGCTGGCAGGCGTGGGGTTAACAAAGCAGTGGAGTACGCAATTAGGACCTATGAGAAAGCCACCTACCTTTTAAAACAGGTGTATTGCATTGCGAAAGCTCAGGTGAGTTACTGAAAGCAGTCGTCACGAGCGCATCCCATGCGAACGAGGACGAGCAAATGTCCATAAACCAGTCCGTTTTCCTCGAAAGGTGGTACAGGAGCCTATGGGCGCCAGAATGATTGTCCTAAAGTTCCATCTTTTTTAAATTTGATGCAAAGCCACTGCAACAGGCATTGGGGCTTGCACTTGCGGTTTCGAAGATGGCAATTTAGGCATCAGTGGCCTCCACCTGCATCGTTTTTGGCTTCAAGAGATGGACAGCATCAATTTCCAAATTCATGAAGCTTGGTTAACAGACTGTGCAAGTTTAGAAGAGACATGTAGGAACCCGAAGCATATGAAACTCCCGGACAAAGGTGTCAGCATACATCGTCCTGTTGAGGCAAAGGCCTGGACAAAGTAGGGTGAATCAGCACGAGACCCAAATTATCATGGCCATAGTCCACAGGATGGGGAGCAGTCATCGATAGAGTTGTGAGAAACTGGGCCGGCAGCTCCAGAGAAAAAAGGATGACTGTGAGCACAAGCAGACCATTAGATAAAATGGATCCTAAACAGACGGACGCCTTAAAACTTCATGGGTGTGAAAATAAGTGCAAATAGTGAGTGCGTGCAATGTGTTTCGTGCATGTTCTCTGTACAGTTCGAACCGGAACTAGCCGTCGCAGAGTTCGTTAACGAGTCTTTCCCAAACATGCCCAAGCTACGCCAAGATGACCGGTCTCGCAGTGTTGTTCTAAATTCAGGCCCTATACGCGAGATTGTTGACCCAGTCTTCAAACCAGGAGGGACCAGGTGGAAGCTTGAAATTCTTTTTGTAATGGCCGGGACCTTGTGTTTCGTTGCCATCTTGCGGGTGCTTAAAGTGGAGCGGGGGAGTGCGTATAGCTACTACCACGGAGGTATGCGGCGGCATTCTATCGACCTTTTCATGCTGTAGGGATCCACTCATCCAATCCCCTTCAAGCACCAGCAGGTTATCATCGGGAAGCGGCAGCCCCTGAAAACCGAGGTCTTGCGTGTCCAAGGCCATGGGCAGTGATGATATGGCCGGGGACTGCAAGTCAAAATAGCTTGAACTGGGTATGCCGGAAGGAAGAACGCAGACATGTCACTTGCAATTATCCTGTTGTTTTTTTGCTGCCTTGGCGCCTTCCTGTGACATACCGTTGCTCGTTCCTTCCATGACCGGATGTAATCGGCGATGCCGTGAGCCTGTGATGCCGGTGCAGGAAAAGCGTCGGCCCAGCTTGTCACTTGTGTCAAGCTTATGTTAGGTGATTTGCTCCACTCTAGGAATCAGTCCTAGAAGGTGGCGTGATGCACTTGTATATGTGCTTTTCACTTTTTTTGGGGGGCTGTCAGATGTTCCAATCCCATAGAATCAAACAGTCCTTCAAAACCAACGGAGTTCCAAGTCAAACTGAACACTGCCAGTGCCTTTGCAGCTGTCGAACAGCAATGCCTAGATTTCTTGTTTAGTTTGGATTTCGGCGTGGTCGCTTGGGCAGAGCTTGAGACGAACGCCTATATCATGTTCCTATTATGTTGCGGTTGTGTTTGAATCCATATAGGCTTGTCACGTATGTTGAGGGCAGCACTGCCTCCTAGGGAACGGAAAGCGTCTGACGAGGACGTTCCTGGCTGATGCAATAGCCACAAAAGCCAGTTCCAACAGGTCTGGGAGCGTGATAGGTGGTCGGTATTTCTGTTATGGGCTTGACTTGGGGCTAAACCCTGTACCCGAAAACGTAAACCCTGCATTGCTGTATTGCCATGCAAGTGGCGAAATCGTAAACTGTTGCCTGGACTATGTGTCGCCCTCCCAGCCTTTGTCACCACAACTACTTTGTACATGTCCTTCACGCTGGTCACCGAATTCCATCAGCTCGGTGTACCAAGCATTACAGAACCCATCCGCCACAAGGCAGGATGGCAGATTGGCGAGGTCCTGCATGATGCTACGGAGATGGCAATTGAGATCGACTTGTTTTGGAGAAAAAGTGCGGCCCCTATGGCAGTCCAAGAGTTGCAGAGTAATTCTATAATCGGGATTGAAAGTACACTATCTAGAATCACAACTCCATCTTCGAGAATGATAAGCCCGTGACAAACTGCCCGTGAACCTTAAACCCTACGTATACCTGTAAACGCTCTAGTGTCCCCGGTAATCCATGTTAATAATTCCTGGGGAGCCCCTTAAAATGCCACATATCACAATCAGATAACTACGCATATGCCCCAGACCCCTTACGTATATTTGCCCATGAACCTCCAGCGCACTAGACGCAACTAGCCAAAGCTGCCAGCAGCAGGCGCAAGTCCAAACCATGAACCTCCCGAACAAGCCCTTTCACCTGTATTTTTTGGCTTCTATTCTGGGGATCTTTGGTCAGTCGGTTTGTGCTGTGAACTGATCAGTACTTAAAGGTACCCTGTATTGGCTTGAAAGTATACCCTTTATTGGGGTGTCAGTATAGTTATCCTAAGTTATCCTCTTTATATCCGCTCACTCGGTAGCTACCCATGAGCCTCCAAGTAAGGAGTGCTCTTCCGCAGCCTCGCTCCGGGACCCGAGCAGAAGTTGTTGCGGAAATGATAAGCCAGCACAAGAAGCACAACATCAACTTGTCTTCTCCCGTGCTTACATAGAGTTTCATGGAGCATGTGCAATGACAGAATTTCCTACCTGAGCCATTTCGTGAGCAGTGCCGCCTGAAGTGCTTCTGTGTACAGTGTACAGTGTACAGGACCCTTATGGGTTTGTATTCCCGTTTCCTGAGAAGTAATACAGCGCGCTACATGGCCGCTCGAAGATTTGTTTCGGGGATGCTGCCACTTTGAGGGATGGTCACAGGCATATATATAGGTATATGTACATAGATGTATAGCTCCATCCGGGATACCAGGTCCCAAACTTCGCAAAGTCCAAAACGGTTGCCGACCGCTTCTAGGCAAGCATGCCTTGCGCTTGGTCGCGAAGCTTTGATTACTCGGAAGGTTGATGGAGGAAGGGTTGTTTTCTTCTGGGTTGGGATGAGATTTGCGCGTGCAGTCGTAGTTTTCTCCAACATCCTGTTCGCTTTAGGGCAGCTCGAGCTTAACTCCATGCAGCTCAAGGTCCAGAGAAATTTGATTTTTGACTGTCCGGCATATCTGCTGGGCCGAGACATCAATGTCTCTGCTCCCAGGGCAGCTCCAAAGGCATGTAGGGTTGTGGGTTGTAGACTTCACGGCGACTTCCAGCGAGTAGAAGGCAAGCAGTCAAATTGGGTGTCGGCTGAACGAGGTTGTGGCTTTGAGATCGTGTAGGAATTAAATGGCAGAAAATGCAAACGCTTGCAATTTGTATGAACTCGCTAGAGGTGAGCATGGGGTGCTGCCTGTATGTCAAGCCAGCAGTGCAGAAAGGGAACGGCTTGCAAAAACCACAAATTACTGCTTGACAGGGCTTGGGTCTGAACAGTTCGTTTAGATGCCAGCGCAGCCATTTCTCTGAGCGACTGCTAAGTGGCAAGTGTGGCCATCATGGTCCATTTTCGTGTGCTTTTCAGCCTCCTTGGCTTGTGCCTCGCGCTTCCTGACCTTGACTGTGACGAGGGTGAGTGTGCTTTGTCGTTGCGCCAGTTGAGGGGCCAGAAGTTTGAGTCGGCAATTTCAGAGCATGCAGGACCGCTGCCATGGGAGGGGGTGTGCAACGCTTGGGAGTCTAACGTGGTCGCTTCCTGCGCAAGTTTTGGTCGTTTGTGACTTCTCACATTTTGCCGTTACAAAATGCAGCACTGTCGTTTGCTTTGGAGCTTCAACCCTTTGACCTTCCACAGTTGAACGCATGTGCTCTGGGAAATTGCGGAGCTGTCGTTGCTTGCAAAGCCAAACATGATCCTGCTCCCTAAGCCCTAGGAACCCTGACGGCAGACCCAAGCCTGCTACAGCCCCTTGGGCCTCAAAAGGGAGTCATTGCCCGGGCCAGTTTTCACGGAAAATATTCAGTATTTGTTCGAGAGAATGGATACCATGTGAAGACCCAAAAGCTCTACCTCCTCACCCAAGCTCGGTTTAATCTGACCCTTTAACCCTGAGAGCCGGACCAACCTGCGCAACCCCAAGCCCTCCACGGCCCATGAGGCCCATTACAAAGCCTTTGAAAACGTCGCAGCCCAGGAAGGTTCTCAAGGATGATGACTATCTAGTGCATTTGTTCACAGGAAAAATCGGTTCCAGTTGTCCCCGATGATCGCCCACAATCAGAACGTCACGCCGTGACCGCAACAACCCTAAATCCTGACCCGCAAAGCCCCTAAGCCCCAAGCCTCGCAGGCCCAAACAGCCACAATCAACACCTTCAACCCCAACACTCAAGACCCCAAACCCCAACTTAATAGTCTATTTTCCATTGGTCAGACAGTATTGGATCTTTTTACGCATGCAATCGGGTTGTATAGCCGTTTCTTAGCACAAGGTCTAAACCTATCTTACAAGCAGTCTTTCTAATTCAAATTTTATTCCTGCACCTTAGACTGTATACATTAAAGGTGACACCCTAAACCTGAACCACAAACTCTGACCCTGATCCCCAAACCGTGTACCCCAAGAAAGCAGTAAATACCACACCCTAATTGGAGGACCTCTACATAGTTCCCCGTACCCTGAACCCTAGACCCTCAACCCTACACCCTCACCCGTGCCGCCTTGAGCCCTTATCCTCACCCCAAGCCTGGAGAAGTCACAAGTGAGGTCAGGTGGTATTGCTGAGATGCGTAGTGAACTGACGCGTTCAAGAAGTTGCAAGTAAAGCCTGGGGAGAAGTCAAGTGATCGTCTGGAGAAGTGAGTTCGGCGATCGGTCTCACCCCAAACAGGAACCCCAACCCCAACCGAAATCCCCAACTCTATCTCTGCTTCGCATCCCTCCTTTGCAGGATCTGTGACTATGAGGACAGGTTGGATTGAACGTTGCAAGCCTCAGCTTTGCAAGGGCTTGGGAGGCATTGGGTATTCAAAAGGGTTTAGATTGGATGAAGAGCTTCAGGGGTCATTCATGTAGATACCTCGACGATGGTTACTCTGGTGCTTACAGGATCTTGCAGGTGAGTTACGCAAGTGTGCCTTTGTGACACAACATGTTACACCTTCCTGGATGAGCTCGGGTGATCGATGGGTTGTGAACTGCTTCATCTTCGGCATTCCCTCTGTGTGAAGCCTGAATCAAAAAAAGACTAAAGGAGACACCTGCACCCGCCAAAGCCGATGCACCACAAGCACCGGAAGCACAAGAAGCATCGGAAACGGCCGAAGCT